>OX243817.1:41591461-41611461 GCA_945859605.1 Lumbricus rubellus
TGGTGAGGGTGGTTGGGGAGGATGTAATATGCATGTTCATTCGACGATCACTGACATGTTCAGCTTTTGTTCGGCTTCTTCTTTAGAACTTTTCTTCTGCTGCATAATAATTAGAGACAACGAAAGAGGAGGATTAAAGACGCGCACGAAATGCACTGCTGACGGAGAGAGAGAAATGGGAGAGGGAGAGGGAGACGGAGAGGGAGAGGGAGAGGGAGGGGAGAGGTAGAGGGAGGGGAGAGAGACAGACAGACAGACAGACAGAGAGAGGGTATGTCGGAAAGAAGACGACACAAAACTATATATGCAAGATCATTGAAGACCTGAGCAACCCATTCCAGATGTGTGTAATCGGAAGTGGGCTGGAGCGGAAGTGAGAGGTCATGCGAAGGTCATGCGAAGGTCATGCGGAGGTCATGCGGAGGTCATTGGGTCAACAGGTCTAGCAGAGGTCTTGTGTCGTGAGTGGGAGGAGAGTGTTTGGCCACGGATCCAGGTATACATAAGCAAGGACTCCTATATTCAATTTAACCATACCTCCTTGACATAAGCAACGCCCTTATACACCGGAGTCCGTGGTTTGGCAGAGGAGTGTGGCGGAGGCGGAGGAGGAGGAGGAGACATTCCAGTCTCCATCAATCAGACAGCAGCAGCATCAGCATCATCAACATCAGCAGCAGCATCATCATCATCAGCATCAGCATCATCATCAGCATCATCATCATCATCAGCATCATCATCATCAGCAGCAGCAGGTGACGAAAGAGTCAACTGATCGAAGTCGTCGTAGTCGTCGATGAAGGATGAATCAGAGACTGTGGCCTGCGGCAACAGATCATCACATACAACAATAGATCACCATACAACAATAGATCATCATACAAAAATAGATCATCATACAACAATAGATCATCATACAGCAATAGATCATCATACAGCAATAGATCATCATACAGCAATAGATCATCATACAAAAATAGATCATCATACAAAAATAGATCATCATACAAAAATAGATCATCATACAGCAATAGATCATCATACAAAAATAGATCATCATACAGCAATAGATCATCATACAACAATAGATCATCATACAACAATAGATCATCATACAAAAATAGATCATCATACAGCAATAGATCATCATACAAAAATACATGTAGATAGATGAGATGTGCATCATTGCTCTGTGTTTCACCGGCGCCACCCCACCCCCGCATCCGACCTCTTATATATAGTTCAACCAAGGAAGACTCCATATATTCAATCCAACGCAGCTCAACTTTAGTGGTTGCACTGACCACCGACCGCACAGCTGTTGGGGTGAGGGAGTGGGGGTGGAGTGGGGTGGGGTGGATGTGAGGGTGGGTTGAAGGGGGTGAGGAAGAAGAGAGGAAGAAGAGACGCTGACACCTGCAGCCGTCATAAGCAGAGACCAAGAAACTGAAGTAGCTCCTCAGCTTTCTTATAAGAAGAAGAGGAGGAGGAAGAAGAAGAAGAGGAGTAGGAAGAAGAAGAGGAGTAGGAAGAAGAAGAGGAGTAGGAAGAAGAAGAGGAGTAGGAAGAAGAAGAGGAGTAGGAAGAAGAAGAGGAGTAGGAAGAAGAAGAGGAGTAGGAAGAAGAAGAGGAGTAGGAAGAAGAAGAGGAGTAGGAAGAAGAAGAGGAGTAGGAAGAAGAAGAGGAGTAGGAAGAAGAAGAAGAGTAGGAAGAAGAAGAGGAGTAGGAAGAAGAAGAGGAGGAGTACAATGCTATAAATGGAGACCAAATCCTTTGTCGTCTCCTCGAATTAAGTTCTTGTCGTCAGAGGATCACATCATCAGAGAGTATTATAAGCCTATATATATAATTATATATATATAATTATATATATATAATTATATATATATAATTATATATATATATAATTATATATATATATATCTATATATAGTTATATATAGTTATATATATAATATATATGTGTATATACATGTATCTAGATAATTATAGAGAAAATGTAATACCTGAAAGACGAAGACCTCTCTCCGTCTGTCTCTGTCTGTCTCTGTCTGTCTCTGTCTGTCTCTGTCTGTCTCTGTCTCCGTCTGTCTCCGTCTGTCTCTGTCTGTCTCTGTCTGTCTCTGTCTGTCTCTGTCTGTCTCTGTCTGTCTCTGTCTGTCTGTCTGTCTGTCTGTCTGTCTGTCTGTCTCTCTCTCTCACTCTATCTCCTCTCTCCTCCCTCTATACCTCATTTATCTCTCTTCTTCCTCACGTGCATCAACTTTTATAGCGCCATTTCCCGAAGCGAAAGACTCAGACTGCACTACGACTGGACAGCATGTAAGATGACTGCGTTTGAGATGACAGCATGTAAGATGACAGCATGTAAGATGACTGCGTTTGAGATGACAGCATGTATAAGATGACTGCGTCTGAGATGACTGCATGTAAGATGACAGCATGTAAGATGACAGCATGTAAGATGACAGCATGTAAGATGACAGCATGTAAGATGACAGCATGTAAGATGACAGCATGTAAGATGACAGCATGTAAGATGACAGCATGTGAGATGACTGTGTTTGAGATGACAGCATGTAAGATGACTGCATGTAAGATGACAGCATGTGAGATGACTGCGTCTGAGATGACTGCATGTAAGATGACAGCATGTGAGATGACTGTGTTTGAGATGACTGCGTTTGAGATGGTTGAGATGACTGTGTTTGAGATGACAGCATGTAAGATGACTGCATGTGAGATGACTGCGTTTGAGATGACAGCATGTAAGATGACTGCGTTTGAGATGATTGAGATGACTGCGTTTGAAATGATTGAGATGACTGCGTTTGAGATGACTGAGATGACTGCGTTTGAGATGACAGCATGTAAGATGACTGCATGTAAGATGACAGCATGTGAGATGACTGCGTTTGAGATGACAGCATGTAAGATGACTGCGTTTGAGATGATTGAGATGACTGCGTTTGAGATGACTGCGTTTGAGATGGTTGAGATGACTGTGTTTGAGATGACTGCGTTTGAGATGGTTGAGATGACTGTGTTTGAGATGACAGCATGTAAGATGACTGCATGTAAGATGACAGCATGTAAGATGACTGCGTTTGAGATGATTGAGATGACTGCGTTTGAGATGATTGAGATGACTGCGTTTGAGATGACTGAGATGACTGCGTTTGAGATGACTGAGATGACTGCGTTTGAGATGACTGCGTTTGAGATGACAGCATGTAAGATGACTGCATGTAAGATGACAGCATGTGAGATGACTGCGTTTGAGATGACAGCATGTAAGATGACTGCGTTTGAGATGATTGGGATGACTGCGTTTGAGATGATTGAGATGACTGCGTTTGAGATGATTGAGATGACTGCGTTTGAGATGACTGAGATGACTGCGTTTGAGATGACTGAGATGACTGCGTTTGAGATGACTGCGCTTGAGATGGTTGAGATGACTGTGTTTGAGATGGCTGAGTCCATCTCAATATATATCCATGATTATCGTCCTCCACGGCTGTTCCTTTCATTACCGTCTGCTGCATGCATTGGTTGCAATGATAATATAATTAGATATACACCGTGGTTCAAAAAAAACTAAGCCAAATTGTTTTTCATATATCTCTGATGCCTGATAACATATCACGCTGAAATTTTCCAAATATTTAGAGAAGTGGACCAAGAATATGATTCCAAAATTTCAAGAGATAAAATTGAACGGATAAAAAGATATGAATCTTTCAACTTCATATGCCGAAATTGCCGTTTACAAGCAATTTTCTGCCAGATTCAGTAAAAAAGTAAGCTAAACCGTTTTTCTGATATCTCCAATGCCTGATAATTAATCATACCAGAATTTTCCAGATATTTAAAGGATTGAACCAAGAATAGGATTCCAAAATATCAAGTCATAAATCTGAACGGATAGAAAAATATGAATATTTAAACTTCATCTCCAGAAATTTCAGTTTTCAGCAAGTCTGTTATGGTGTTCGTTGCGGTTTCGATGCTTGACAGTTCCCAATTTTGGTCTTCAGGGTTCCTGGAGTAAAATTAACGGAGTATATTATGGCAACGTTCTGCTGTCACAACATCTTCCACCTGTTATCAGAAATCTATAGCCCCAGAAGGCTGTTTTCTTTTTCAACAGGACAGCGCTAGCCCACAGAGCCAAGGAAACCAACGAAATGCTGACAAGAGAGACCCCAGACTTCATTTCTCCCACATTATGGCCTCCGAACAGCCCAGATTTGAATCCTGTCGACTATAAAATGTGAAGCGTGGTGCAAGACCGAGTCTACCGGACAACAATCCATGATAGAAACAATCTGAAGCAACCAACGCTTGTTGGAAGTTTCGGAAGGCCTGGACCAGAGGATAATTGACGATGCTGTTGCGTAATGCACGGCGCCAGCGCTTTCAGGCTTGCGTGCAAGCAGGATGAGGACATTTTGAGCATCTTAATTAATTAAATAATAAAACCATACTGCTGTAATCATATTGTTGGTTCAATTCTCTGCATATCTGGAAAATTTTAGAACGATTAATCATCAGGCATTGGAGATAATAAGGAAACAGTTGATTGAATCTGACAGAAAATTGCTTGTAAACTGAAATTTCGGTATATGAAGTTTAATTATTCATATCTTTTTATCCGTTCAACTTTATCTCATGAAATTTTGAAATCATATTCCAGGTCCACTTGTCTAAATATTCGGAAAATTTTAGCTTGATATGTCATCAGGTATTAGAGATATATGCAAAACAATTTGGCTTAGTTTTTTTTGAACCACGGTGTATATATTTATATATATAATATTTATATATATATACACATGCATATATAATTATATGGTCTGATCTAAGCTGAAGACGGCCGCAGGATGGAGTGACGCCAGAGCAGACAATGGCAGCTACTGACCAATCAGAACAGAATCGTCTGATAATTATGGAGATGAGGAGAACTGGCCACACTGCATGGTAGGAATCCTTGGAAGAAGAGGGAGAGAAGGAGAGGGGAAAACAGAGGAGAGAGGTGGGGGTTGGGAGGAGGAACAGGTACACGGCTTCGTTCGTCTCTAATGTCACTGGCAGCCACCAGGGGCGCTTGATTAGAAAATAGAATAAAATTATTGTCTCTCTTTCATCGGCCGCGCTTTCTTCTTTCTTTCACTTCCGGTCTTTGTCTGATCAGCAGACAACGACGACAACAATGATGACAACGACGAAGACGACGACAATGATGACGACGACGATGACGACGACGACAATGATGACGACGACGATGACGACGACGACGTGGTCTAAGTAAGAAACTCAGGGATAGAGACAGAGACAGAAACATACAGAGAAAGACAAAGAGAGAGACAAAGGAAGAAAGCGGCTAACAGAGCGACAAAGAGAGCGACAAAGAGAGCGACAAAGAGAGACAAAAGAAGAGAGCGACAAAGATACCGGTAGAGACAGAAAAGACGTGTCGACGAAATTATGCGGAAGCATAGGTCTACATGACATTGTATACATTGTAAAATTGTATAGTTTGTATACGACATACATTTTTATAGAGATAGAGAGAGTGACATATCGCGACAGCAGAGACGCATTGATGGAGAGGAGATAGGAGGAGGGGAGGATAGAGACGAAAGCATGAACGATGGCAGTTGATGCTGATGATGATGATGATGATGATGATGATGATGATGTTAATGAGGCAGACATGCACCCTCATCTTCTGTTTTGCCATAGAAAAGAATGGGAGGTTCTATAACACATTCTTATAATATACTACAGAACATAATAATCAGCCTTAGAAACCTTATGGACGAACATCGCAGACGTCCATTTTATAGTCACAGACGTTCGCATGCATGGCCGCGTCACGTGTAAGCGAGTAAGTAAGTAAGTAAGTAAGTAAGCGAGTAAGTAAGTAATTGAGTAATTGAGTGAGTAAGTAAGCAAGTGATCGTGTAAAAGAAGAATAATTCCTCTTCGTATATTACTGAAACACAGAAATGCCTTCAAGAGACGTGAAACAGTTTCACATATTATCATAATAAGATAATTATATTTATTATTTATAAACGTGAATCAACAACGCGGTTGGTTAACCACAATGGAACCAATGATTTCCGCGTATAATTAATTTTAATATTAATATGAATGTTCTGTTGGCTCGGTATAATTCTAATAATAACGAGGACTGCATCAATTTAAAGGCAGCTACGTATATGGATGCGGATGATAATTTTATATATTATGATGATTAGTGGATGAGGCGTTTTATGTGAATATATATATATATATATATATATATATATATATATGTAACGCTCGTAGGCCCACCTTTCTTCCGATCGGGGCGCTACTCCCGATCGTTGCCGTGGAGAGGTGGCCATACTTTTTGATAGGTGCGTTGGACCTGGGGCAAATGAACCGGTCAGACCAAATTCCTTTGGTCTCGCTCCCGTGTTCGGGTTTATTTCTCTTCTAAGTGGAAAAGTGCCAAAGTTGATCGAGGTGTACGAGGGCGTAGGCACGGTCCTTGGTCGGTTGACAACCTCCGGACCGTAGTCCGGAATATCTGGGTCCGTTTGTGCACCTATTGTGAGCGTCCTAGTATTTGTTTCCTCCCATCTTTCCAACCTTTCTTCCAATTTCCTTCTTTCCTCGTCTCGTCTGTCAGTCACGTCAGTCAGGGTCTGTCTCATTCCCATAACCTCAGACCGTAACTCTTTTCTGTCTCTCTGGGTTTCAGTCATGTCTTCCAACATAGCCAACAGTTGTGCCTTTATATCTACTGATTCTTGCTTCATTCCTTTCAGAGTGTCATTCATTTTATCCAGATGTGCAACCAATTGAGCGTAAAGAGGTTCGAGGACTACTTCCGGGGAGGCATTCCTTACTTCTTCTTCTTCCTCTGAACTCAATTCCCCCTCAATGGCTAGTAAAGTTAGAGAAGGAGAAGCCATTTTCTTTATGATAATGTAATCAAGCAAAACATACGAAGTAATGCAATGGCTACGCCTAATTAGCACAAAAGAACAATATAATGTGAACCTACTCTAGATTAATATAGCAAAGTCATAACTCTAAGAAAAGGTTTGTAAAGTCACAACAATTATTACTAATAGTCCACTTAAGGTGCTAGACGGTTCGCTACCCGTTCGCCTAATTTTCACGAGACTAATATTACATAACACAAGTAACCACAACTCTCAAATATCATTCATTCATTCAGCCTATAGTAGCGACGTGAATATACAACAGTTCAAGTACACGTGGTTAGTCTTGCAAATGTCCTTCATTCATTCAGCCTATCATGGTGAAGCGAATATTATACAGTGCACGTACACGAGACTACACTCTCAAATGTCACTCATTCAACAAAGAGTAGCAAAAGGATATTAAATGTACAAAAGGCCTAGCTTCTGCCCGGAAACACCCTAGAACCCAGACAAGGTTTTAGTCCTTAATTAAGCAGAGGCCTACAATTAAATATCTCTTTTCTCACAAATGAATAAACTTCACAGTACTACCCGTTCGAAAAGGGGCGTTTCCCGTCACTCCTCCAGACAGCCTGACGAACGGAACTCGTCCAAAGGTATTCTTCTGCCACAGCTGTGCCTTCCGTTGCAAGAACCGTCCTTCGTAGTTTCTTCCTCCACCGTGGTTTCGACTATATAGCTCATTAACTCAGCGTAAAACTATCGAAACCTAACTTCGCAGTTGCACAAGACTTTCTTCCCGGTTCCAAAGTCACGTGACGACCTGCTCGTTCCGCTTCAAGGACAGCTCTGCCCTCTCCGTCTGAATTCAACTCTCTTCTCCCGTCGTTCCAATCGAAGCTCAATCTTTTATACTGCATACGCCCTCTAGCGATTAAACTATCAGCCCGCCTTAAACGCCAGCTGCATTAATCCACTACAGAGCAAAAAGCCCATCCCCTGTAACGAGGTTAGAGTTCGTTACATATATATATATATATATATATATATATATGGAGAGAGAGTGTGTGTGAGAGAGAGACAGAGACAGACAGACAGAGACAGACAGACAGACAGACAGACAGAGAGAGGCAGTTGAGAGGTGCTAGACCTGAAATGACCTGAAATGGTGACTAATATTATGTGACGAGCTGTGTGTTGTTGTTTTCAGGGGGATTCATGGGTGACATTGCGTTGACTGATGAAGATCTAATCGCTCACAACATTCCTCGATCGCCATACATAGACAGAAGCAAGCAGAAGAAGGACAAGAAGATGGAGGACAAGAAGACGGAGGACAAGAAGACGGAGGACAAGAAGACGGAGGACAAGAAGACGGAGGACAAGAAGATGGAGGACAAGAAGATGGAGGACAAGAAGATGGAGGACAAGAAGACGGAGGACAAGAAGAAGAAGACGAAGAAGAAGAGGAAGAAGGAGAAAGATGAGGATTCGACAGCAGCATTCACGCAAGTAGACCAACATCCATCGGCAACCTCGTTGACGTTGACTGCCGCCAGAGGGCCATCGTTGCCAGATGATGAGATGACGAACAACCACCATCCTCATCCCCATCACCGCCTACAGCAGCAGCAGCAGCAGCGGCTGCTGCAGCAGGAGCGAACAAACCGTAGAAAATCACGGACAAGGTATATTCTCTTATAATAGATAATTTATTATATCATCAGCTTATAATACATTGGCAGTATGTGATAACGCCGTCATTACCACCACCACCACCACCACCACCACCACCACCACCACCACCACCACCACCACCACCACCACCACCACCACCACCACCACCACCACCACCACCACCACCACCACCACCACCACCACAAAATCATCATCATCATCATCGTCATCATCATCATCACCATCACATCATCACATCATCATCATCATCATCATCATCATCATCATCATCATCATCATCATCATCATCATCATCATCATCATCGTCGTCATCATCATCATCATCATCACATCATCATCATCATCATCATCATCTTTCTTCTCCTTCTTATTATCGTTATCTTTATCAATTTTGTCGTCGTTTGTCGTTATTGTCATAATTTCCGGTTGTCAGAAATTTATATAGCGCCTCTGTTATATGCAATACGATTTATAACAAACCGTTCTCATATAGTCGTGACAGCTCATGCGGGGTATTAACGGATTCCACATGAAGCAAGAAGAAGGAATAATGATGACGGTTGAAGGTCATATTCCATGTAGAGACTGACCTCTCCTTCCCCACGATACAAAAAGCCCCAGCAATGGAGCATTAGTCTTTGTAGTGACATTAGTCTTTGTAGTGACATTAGTCTTTGTAATGACGTCGCATAGATTGTCTTTGAGTGCCATTGTTGTTGTTGCTGGTGATGATGTATAACAAAGGTGATGAGACGGACATTGTCTTTGTCGTTGTTGTTGTTGTTGTTGTTGTGTAGGGATCGACGGAAGAAGTGGACCGGAAAGACGACGACGATGACGGCGACAGCGGAGTCAGTGGAGCGGAACGAAGAAGAAGGAGGAGGAGGAGGAGGAGGAGGAGGAGGAGGAGGAGGAGAGGAGGTGGAAATGTCGGCAGATGATCACGACAGCTGGAGACGGAGTGAAGAGAAAGGGACGATGATGAGGAAGAGGAAGAAGAGGATGGTGAGGGATAGGAGAGCAGCAACTGCAAGGTTGGAACGGATCTGGGATGACGGTGTCATTCCATATGACATTGACGCCAACTTCAGCGGTCAGATTGCATGCAGATTTATATAAATATATATATTATATATATATATAAAGTAAAGTAAAGTAAAGTAAATATATATATATATATGTTTACTCACAACACACGTTATATACATGTATGAATATATATATCATCTGGGATGATGGAGTCATTCCATATGACATTGACGCCAACTTCAGCGGTCAGATTGCATGTCGATTTATATAAATATATATTATATATATATGTTTACTCACAACACACGTAAATTCATAATACATTACACAATTCGACATATATAAATATATGGATATATCATCTGATTAAATCATTCATTCCGGAATTTCTTATGCAGCACCTCTTCAATAAATCTACTCAGAGACGCTCTCAGCACAGCCACAGATGAAGAATAATGTATTGAGTAACTGATAGAAATCACGGACATTACACACAGTCATTCGCACATAATACTGTGTAAGTCTGGTAGCTTTTTTCGTCCATTCGCGTCACGTGCGCGAACCACGTGACGACGACGATGACGACGACGATGACGACTATGATAATGACGATGATAATGATGAAGATGATGATGATGATGATGATGATGATGATGATGATGACGATGATGATGATGATGATGACGACGACGACGACGACGACGATGATGATGATGAACGATGTGAGTTAGTTAGTAGTTCTGCTTATAAATTATGATACCTTACAAGAAAATTGATTAATTGATTGATTGATTGATTGATTGATCGATGGATCGATTGACTGATCGATCGATCGATTGATTAATTGATTGATTGGTTGATTGATTGATTTCGATTGTAGGTCAGCATAAGGCGTTGTTCAAGCAGGCGATGAGACATTGGGAGAACAACACATGCGTCACATTCGTCGAAAGAACTCCAGAAGATTATAACTACATCCTCTTCACTGAAAGACCTTGTGGGTCAGTTTACCTATCTCTCTCGCTCCTACTCTTTGTATTTGTCTCTTTCTCTGTCTGTCTCCCTGTCTCCAAGTCTGTGTCTTTCTATCTCTGTCTGCTAGTATCTCTGTCTTTCCCTCTGTCTGTATCTCTGCCTATCTCTGCGTGCCTGCCTGTCTCTCTGCCTGTCTCACTGTCTCTATTTCCTATCTCTGTCTGTCTGTATGTCTGCCTGTATGTCTATCCGTCTGTCTGCATGCCTGTCTGTCTATCCGTCTGTCTGTCTGTCTGTATGTCTGCCTGTCTGTCTATCCGCCTGTCTGCCTGTCTGTTTGTATGTTTGTCTGTCTGTCATCGTATTCGTCTATAGACTCTATATCGTCGTCTGCTATCGTCTTCCTATACAGGTGTTGTTCGTTTGTTGGTAAGCGTGGCAGTGGACCTCAGGCAATCTCGATTGGAAAGAACTGCGACAAGTTCGGCATTGTTGTTCACGAACTCGGTCACGTGATCGGTTTCTGGCACGAACACACGCGACCAGACAGAGGCGAATACGTCCAAATCGTCTATGAGAACATCATGCCAGGTATTATAATTATTATACTTAATCATCAGCGTCATCGTCATCGTCGTCATCATCGTCATCATCATCATCATCAGCAGCAGCAGCATCGTCATCATCTGTCTGTTTGTCTGTCAACCGAAATCGATGTTCTGTTAAGAAGAAGAAGGATGAACCAGAGGTTATTTTAACGTGCAGCTGGACACAAAGTGTGTAGTTGGAAAAGAAATTTGTGCAGTTGAAAATAAGCTTTTTTTCTGTAACTCTGCTCCTATCAATCCTCTCCGTCCATGCCACCGTCCGTCCATCTCTCACTCACTCACTCGCTCACTCACTCACTCACTCACTCACTCACTCACTCGCTCACTCACTCACTCACTCACTCACTCACTCACTCACTCACTCACTCACTCACTCACTCACTCGCTCACTCACTCACTCACTCACTCGCTCACTCACTCACTCACTCACTCACTCACTCACTCACTCACTCACTCACTCACTCACTCTCTCACTCACTCACTCACTCACTCTCTCACTCACTCACTCACTCACTCACTCACTCACTCACTCACTCACTCACTCACTCACTCACACACTCACTCACTCACTCACTCACTCCATCCCTTCATTCCACCCTTCCTCCTCCTTAACATTTCCATGAGTCCAGGGTTATAATGACGGAGGAGGAGGAGGAGGAGGAGGAGGAGAAGGAGGAGAAGGAGGAAAAGGAGGAGGAGGAGGAGGAGGAGGAAGTCGCTTCACGGTCGAATTGATCAGCTAATGACTCTTTTCGTGGTCATCGACATCGGCTGACCATCGCTTCGACTGACCATCGATCGGCTGCTGCTGACGTCACTTCCGGTGCGTTGTTTCGGTCGTTCGACGAAAATAGAATCGACGACGAAACTATAAATAGAAATGGAATGTGGACTACAGTTGAACGAGAGATTTACGGAGATGGAGGTCAAGAGAAGGTCAAGAGAAGGTCAAGAGAAGGTCAAGAGAAGGTCAAGAGAAGGTCAAGAGAAGAGAGGTGGAAAAGAAGACTATCACTCCTTGCTTTGTTCACGCCTCATCATCATCGTCATCGTCATCATCATCATCATCATCATCATCATCATCATCATCATCATCATCATCATCATCATCATCATCATCATCGTCATCATCATCATCATCAGTTCCTGATGCCAGATATTTATGTCTGGGCGATGGGTACAAACAGAGGTGCGATCTCTGCATTGTCTTTGCTTATAAAGTCTCATACGACATGTCGTCATAATAATAGTTATCTTCTATATTCGTCACCTTCCATCATCATCATCATTGATGACTGAGTGCATATATGGTGCATATACATGTACGTGAGTGCGTATACATCTCTTCGTCTTCCTCTTTCCCTCGACGTCTTTATTATAGCATTTCTCGTTCCTGATTATTCTGTATATATATATACGTGTATATATATATAGTTCTCGTTCCTGATTATTCTGTATATATATATATATACGCGTATGTATATATATATATGTATATGTATATATATATATAGTTCTCGTTCCTGATTATTCTGCGAAACGCAATTTCTTGCCCATGAAATTTATTTCAGATGGTGGTACACGGGCAGGGGGGGATCCAGGGGGGCAATTCGGCCTTGGCCCCTCATTTCAAAAGTGCATGGGAAGTAGTCCCCCATTTGGTTTCAACAAGCTTTAAAATCAATGGCGAGAGAGAAAAAGTAGCATACGACTAGAGAGGTCGTAGTATATTTATATTTCTAAGAGATTAAGACAAGATTAATAAAAAAAGGTCATCAGCTAGTTTGACAGGGAAAATTGGTAGATTTTGCAGACATTTCGGACAAATGACTAAAATAAATAGGTCATCAGATTTTTTTCTGGCAAAAATCACCAAAAATTTTGGCCCCCTTTCAAACATTTCTGCATCCGCCCTTGTGCACGCGGAACTATTTTCTCCCCATATTTATTTCGCAATCACACCTACACAGCGCTTGACTTTACAGAGATTTATCGAAGCCCAGAAAAACTAAGTGCATGCACACAAACAAACAGCCACACACGCGTATCCACACAAACATATTTACATGTATTCAAACGCATCCACACAAACATATGTACATGTGCATGCATGTGTGTTCAAACGCATCCACACAAACACAAACATAATTATGTACATGTATTCAAACGCAAACACAAACATATTTACATGTGATGCATGTGTGTTCAAACGCATCCACACAAACATATGTACATGTGCATGCATGTGTGTTCAAACGCAAACACAAACATATGTACATGTGCATGCATGTGTGTTCAAACGCATCCACACAAACACAAACATAATTATGTACATGTATTCAAACGCAAACACAAACATATTTACATGTGATGCATGTGTGTTCAAACGCATCCACACAAACACAAACATAATTATGTACATGTATTCAAACGCAAACACAAACATATGTACATGTGCATGCATGTGTGTTCAAACGCATCCACACAAACACAAACATAATTATGTACATGTATTCAAACGCAAACACAAACATATGTACATGTGCATGCATGTGTGTTCAAACGCATCCACACAAACACAAACATAATTATGTACATGTATTCAAACGCAAACACAAACATATTTACATGTGATGCATGTGTGTTCAAACGCATCCACACAAACACAAACATAATTATGTACATGTATTCAAACGCAAACACAAACATATTTACATGTGATGCATGTGTGTTCAAACGCATCCACACAAACACAAACATAATTATGTACATGTATTCAAACGCAAACACAAACATATTTACATGTGATGCATGTGTGTTCAAACGCATCCACACAAACATATGTACATGTGCATGCATGTGTGTTCAAACGCATCCAAACAAACACAAACATAATTATGTACATGTATTCAAACGCAAACACAAACATATTTACATGTGATGCATGTGTGTTCAAACGCATCCACACAAACATATGTACATGTGCATGCATGTGTGTTCAAACGCATCCACACAAACATATGTACATGTATACAGACGATATAAACACCAACTGATTCTTTTAGCTTCAACTATGCTTTGTCTTCCACGCACATACACATCGCATAAATCGTCGTTGATGCAAAAAGCCATATATAAAAATATATAGATATATATAGCAGATATATATGTATAATTATTTATATCTGCCATATATATATATATAATGTATATAGCAGATATATATAATTATATATATCAGATATATATAATTATATATGTATATATATAATTATATATATAGCAGATATATAATTATATATGTATATATAATTATATGTATATATATACCGGGTGGCGCATAAAAAACGTCCCCAAACTTTGTTAATCTGGCAAAGATCTAATTTCAGAGATATCAAATATTAATTTACACCAAAATGTTAAGCAATCATTTCTGTGCACACATGTCAAATTTCAAGAGAGTATGTTTATTATATCACACTCTGCGGCAAGGTTATAACGTCGTACCTGTTAAAATATTTTGCACAAAACTACGTCATTTATTTTGCCGCGAACGAAAGTCTTCAATTGCGCCAGTAAGACTTTATCATGAGACTAGTCGTTTCTCTAAACAAATTTAATGGCATCTGCTGGAGTTTCGATGCACGGTAAAACACACATCATCGTCATTGATCCTCGGAAAACCAAAGTCAATGGAGAGTAGGCCTATTACATTGGCTTGTTACGCGATAAGCTCATTCCCGAACGTCGTATAGGCCTAGTACGTAGACTCAATCCTGATGACAATTAGGCCTACATCTTTCAACAAAGTGCTCCTTCACATCGTTGCAGATTGGATCAGCAATTTCTTCAAGCAAACATCCCTGATTTTATCCACAGTGATGCCTGGCCTCCAAACTCTCCCGATCTAAATCCTATGGTCTACTTATGCACGGAGCGCCCCAAAGGAGCTTGTGTAATGTGTATGCTGGCCGCAGAAAATTGTTTCTAAAATTAATGCTGACGAACTTAAGCAGGTCATCGAAGTAAAAAATTAATGGTCTCTATTAGACGACACACAAATAGGTCTACAGAAGTCAACAGGACAATGGAAATAGCGTTTAAGGGTCGATCGTTACAAGAGAAAGCGGAGGATCAATCAAACATTTGCTCGCGTAAAACATCATCATTAAACAACTGTGCGAAATTTTGGCCATGGGTCATACAGTTCTAACAACAATTTCTCTCAAACGGTTGAGTATTTTTAGCTAAAATTTGGCTGTGTTGTACAAATATGAATTATGATTAGTTTTATGTACTATGATTTAGTTTATCTTTAAAATTGTTTAATTGCCAGCCTGCCAGGTTAACAACGTTTGGGAACGTTTTTAATGACGTAGGTTTGTGCAAAATATTTTAACAGGTACGACGTTATAACCTTGCCGCAGAGTGTGATATAATAAACGTACTCTCTTGAAATTTGACATGTGTGCACAGAAATGATTGCTTAACATTTTGGTGTAAATTAATATTTGATATCTCTGAAATCAGATCTTTGCCAGATTAACAAAGTTTGGGGACGTTTTTTATGCGCCACCCGGTATATAGCAGATGTGTATATATATTATATATAATATATATATATATATTATATATAATATATATATATATATATATAGCAGATGTGCTGCAGTTCGTTCGTCCACTTCCGGCGTCGTTCGTCCTTCTTGGAAATCAGCGAAAACCAATTTCCGGTTAATCCGTTGTTTGCGCATGCGCGTGTCGACGTAGGCGCCACCTGGTGTCAGATGGGAGGATGAGGAGGAGACATCTGTTGAGAGAATGAGAAACGATGATGACGACAATGACGACGACGATGACGATGACGACGATGACTGGTGACAAAAGAAAAGAGAACGAATTGGCGACGACGAGATAACTTTAAGTGTCGCTTTTCTGGGAACAGAAGAATTGAGGAAGAAGAGAAAGAGGAGCGGGAGTAGGAGGGGGAAGAAGAGAAAGAGAAGGAAAAGGAGAATGAGGAGCGGGAAAAGGAGGAGGAGGAGGATGAGAAGGAGGAGGAAGAAGAGGAAGAGAAAGAAGAACAGGAGAGAGGAGGAAGAGGAGAAAAAAGAAGAGAAAGGAAGAGGAAGAAGGTGGAGGAGAAGGGGGAGGAGGAAGAGGAGATGGACAGCGAAATCTTGTCGGCTATTCTGAAATTTGGTTTTAAATTTTGTTTAAATTAATATAACGTGACGTTAAGGAGGAAGTGATTGTTTCTATCCATCTATCCATTTATCCATCTATCCATTCATCCACTCTTTTTGCCTTCCTTCCTTCCATCATTCCCTCTCTCCTCTCTTCTAAGGTAAATTCAATAACCACATGGAATGTTCTGTTATAAAAAACTGTTTAAACCTACACGCTGAAACCATGCAGTAATGCAGTTGAAACTGTTTTCGCCATTAAAATTACAATCATCGCATACGCCTGGTTTTCTTTAATGGGCGCTATATAATTAAGGTCACGACTGAATGATTACAATTATTTATTCTTATACTAAATTCTAATTATATCAATCTTTCCCTATTTAACGTTCTTTATGATCTGAGTTTATTCATCTGCATTATTATTATTATGCATTCGTCCACAGAGGAGGCCCGACCAGTCCTGACGACAGATCGTCGCTTGTGAATAACCTTGTGCCCTGTGCTTTTTTTTGAGTAGCGCTATAGAAATGTTGAGGTGACGCGGATGTGATATTTTCTGTTCGTAGGTCAGGAGAACAATTTCTACACAGTTGCTCCAAATGAAGTGAATTCACTGAACGAACCGTACGACTACCAAAGCATCATGCACTACGCACGAAACACATTCTCGCGATCATCTTACCTCGATTCCATCATACCAAGAAGGGAATTGGTCGGAGTTCTACGACCAGAGATTGGACAAAGACAAAGACTCAGTCCAGGAGACATCGCTCAGGCTAACAAGCTCTACGATTGCCCCAGTAAGACACGTCTGTCTGTCTGTCTGTCTGTCTCTCTGTCTATCTGTCTATCTGTCTGTCTGCCTGTCTGTCTGTCTGTCTGTCTGTCTGTCTGTCTGTCTCTTTGAGTCTTTGCAGACATGATTCTTCTTCTCTTCTGCCTTATAATTGATTTCATGAATCTGAATCTGAATGTCGAGTGATGCTGCATGGTTCTTCGGGTCTGTGATGACCTTAGATGTTCTGCCCCCTCCCCCCCCCATCCCCCCAGAAAGATCAAGTTGGTCAGATTGTCAAGTGGTTATTATTATTGTTGTTGTTGTTATTATTGCTGTTGTTGTTATCATTATTATTATTATTGTTATTGTCATTATTATTAACATTTTAGTATTATTTCAACATTTATTATTTTAGCCCCCGAGACAAAAAGACACTACAGTCTAAAAGCTAAACTAGAAACAGAAGTGTCTTCAAACTTTGAGTGTGTGATTCTCGTTCCCGGGGTGTTGTAGTGAAAGTTGTAGTGGTAGTGGCGCGGTAGTGGTAGTAGTAATAGTAGTAGTTGCAGTAGTAGTGGTGGTGGTGTTGGTGGTGGCAGTGGCGGTGGCAGTGGAAGTGGCAGTAGCAGTATTAATTGTTGTTGTTGCTGCTGCTGTGGTGGTAGCCATGCATCTGAATTCATTGTCATCTTCTAATTAGTTTATGACTTGAGTAGGATGTGTGATTAAAATTCCGACTGTGTGTATGTGTGTGTATGTGTGCGTGTGTGTGTATGTCTGTGAGTGTGTGTGCGTGTGTGTGTGTTGGTGTGTGTATGTGTGTGTTGGTGTTTAGGTGAAAGCGTCATGAATATTTAGAGGCATACAGCTGAAGTGAATGTATTTCCAAATGATTTTCGAATGTCTCACATGTTGTTGAGTGAATGGAATGAATCGGTGGGTGAGTGTAGTATGGATGAGAGATAGAGACAGAGACAAAGACAGACAGACAGACAGATAGACAGAGGCAGAGAGACAGAGACAGAGAGACAGACAGAGGCAGAGAGACACACACAGAGAGAGACAGAGGCGCGACTGAATAATTAGCTTTCTTCTCTCTTATTCGTTGTTGTTGTGCCTCATATTCATGAAGATGCTATGCATATTCATGAGGATGCTATGCATATTCATGAAGATGCTATGCATATTCATGAAGATGCATTATTGACAATTTCATTTGTTATACTCACATTGATATAATTATTAACTAAAATAATTACGTCCATCAGAAAACTAACAATCACCAACTCCTTATATATAATTATATATAATTATATATAGGCCATATATAATTATATATAACATGTGAATGAGAATTTTAGCGTATTTGATATATAATTATTTATATATATATACATATATACACTGTGTCCGGATGAAAAGTAGTACACAACTAAAAGTGTCATAACCCGGTCAAAACTTTTAGGATTTGTCTGAAATTTTAAACACAGCAAAAATGACCATATTTACACGAGATCCTAAAACCGATTAGAAATATTCGTGAGTTTGTCAAATTTATGAGCGTTTGCATTGGAGCACCGAGAAATTGAACTTTCCAACATGGAAAACCTGAAAGGAGGTGAAATTCAGCTATAGGGCCTACTTGAAAATGTTCTCCTTGTTCACGAACACACTACCGTAGACGTAGTGGACTAATAGCTGTCCCTGGAGACATTCGGCTTCATATCCCGCAGCTGTGGTCGTCCAGCAGTCCAGACTTTGATCCGGAGTACATGTACTGAAGGAACGCGTTTTTCGTTCACGCGTATTCATGACATCGATAACCGTAGGGCGTATATGGCGCGTCTGTTTGAAGATTGGCAGTTGTTTAACCAGGTGATCATCGACAGGACCATCAAACAGTAGCGTCCACGTCTGCGGTCGTGTGTCCGTCAACGAGGAGGACATTTTGAACACCAGCTGTAGCCGAACTTCACTCTCTTATGTGAGGGCCCATGTTGGAAACTTTAATTTTTTAGTGCTCCATCGCAAACGCTCATAAATTTGGCAAACTCGCGAATATTTGCAAACGACTTTGGAATTTCGTGTACATATGGTCACTGTTGCTGTATTAAAAATTTCAGACAAATCCTAAAAGTTTGGACCGGGTTATGACACTTTTAGTTGTGTACTACTTTTCATCCGGACACAGTGTATAATTATACATATATGTATATATACATGTATATATATAACGCACTCTTCTCAGAAGTTGGTTTCTTTGGACGACGACAGAAACTTTCTTCATTCTGTTCTGGTGTTGCCATTTAATGGCAATCTGACCTCTCCTCCTCTCCTCCTCCTTCCACCCATGGCAGGCCAACAGATTAAGCCGTTCAGCACAGCAAAGGAGCGAGTGAGGAAGGGAGGGAGGAGTGAGTGAGGAAGGGAGGGAGGAGGAAGGGAGGGACGGAGGGAGGGAGACATTAACCCGAACCGTATCCACCAAATACGAAGAACAGAGCTACAGCATTTATAGGTCGAAGTTTTTTTAAGTCCAACATTAAGTGAAAACCCAATGCTAATGTAAACTATGTGGACCCACGCTTCTACCGCTCTCTGCCCTCTGACCATAGGGGGGTTGGTGGGTGGGGGGTGGGTGGGGTGGGTGCGGTGGGTGGGGGTTGTCTCCCATGTATTTCACTGCAGCTGGTCACAAGATAAGATGCGATTTAATTGCTATTTAATATTATTTAACTGGAAAGGAAACGCAAATGAAACGAAAAGAAAAGAATCG
>OX243817.1:41623961-41698961 GCA_945859605.1 Lumbricus rubellus
TAGAATGAATTTGTATTATACCCTTGTCTACCCCTACCTCACATATTGCAACCTTGTTTGGGCATCGACATACGAATCCAGGCTTCATAAACTTGTAATCTTACAGAAGAGGGCTGTTCGTATAATTGCGGGTATTCGTAAACGGGAACACACTGGCCCTTCCTTTAATGAACTTCATCTCCTGAAAATTGACCAAATAAAGGATCTCCAAATTAGCGAGTTCTTTTTTCGACTCGAACACGGTCTCCTTCCTTCGGTATTCCAAGGTTACCTCCCTCACGCCTCTGACATCCATTCGCATTTCACTAGGAATTCATCTGCTTTTCGCCCTGTCAAAGCTCAATCTAATACTAGGCGGTTTACTATTAAATCTTATGGCACTAAAGTATGGAACACAATACCAATTGACATTCGTCAATCGAGTAGTCTGCAGGTATTTAAAAAGAAACTTCGTCTTCTTCTACTCTCCTCCACTAATGCTACTTGAAGTGCACATGACCATGTGTAGTTAAGATTTTAGTTAAGTACTTAGTTAAGTTTGTTTCTCTATATGCTCTTGACAATATAAGCTTTTCTGCAATCTGTCATCACCTAATTTGTTTTAGTCTCTTTCTTTTAAGCTATCTTGATTAATTTTTCTTGGGACTTTTTTACTTGGGTGACCCTTCCCAGCGGGATGTCCATCCCTTTTGGGCCCCCCTTTGTAGCCAATGCATGCATGTTTTGTACTTTTATTGTTTTCTTGTTTTCTGGTTGCAATAAAGTGAATTGAATTGAATTGAATTGAATTATATATCTTTCGTTATATATCTTTCATTATATATCTTTCATTATATATCTTTCGTTATATATCTTTCATTATATATCTTTCATTATATATCTTTCATTATATATCTTTCATTATATATCTTTCATTATATATCTTTCGTTATATATCTTTCATTATATATCTTTCGTTATATATCTTTCATTATATATCTTTCGTTATATATCTTTCATTATTCATCTTTCATTATATATCTTTCATTATATATCTTTCATTATATATCTTTCGTTATATATCTTTCATTATATATCTTTCGTTATATATCTTTCATTATTCATCTTGCAGCAAGACTGTGAGTATGATTCGGTGGAGGTTCGAAGTGGATTGGACTCACAGGCGAAGATCCATGGATCGTATTGTGGATCAGCTCCACCACCAGCCATCACTTCCGACAGCAACACGCTCAGGGTGACCTTCAATTCTGACAACACCGTCCAGAAAAACGGATTCTCTGCCTTCTACTTCACAGGTCAGCAGGTCAATGAGGAGGTCAACAGTTCAAATCTTCTCATCAAGATAGAAGTCTGTTTGTCAATATATCAAACTCAGTTGTCTTGATGGATGGAGGATGGTTTTATATAAGATGATGTTGGTGAGAGGATGAGACGGCGAGGGAGAGGAGGAATGGCCATTCACACAACAATTCACACAATAACTCATGTGCTGAGATTTTGAGAAAATGAAGACGCTATACACATTGTAGCAAATGATGACTCACATCATCATGTCATCATCATGTTATCATCATGTTATCATCATGTCATCATCATGTTATCATCATGTTATCATCATGTCATCATCATGTTATCATCATGTTATCATCATGTCATCATCATGTTATCATCATGTTATCATCATGTTATCATCATGTTATCATCATGTTATCATCATGACATCATCATGACATCATCATGACATCATCATGACATCACCATGACATCATCATGACATCATCATGACATCATCATTACATCATCATGACATCATCATGACATCATCATGACATAATCATGACATCATCATGACATCATCATGTTATCAACTCAATGGACTCAATTCTCTCATCTATAATTATGTTTTATCATCTATTATACATGTAGCCTATGAGACTCTGTTTAATTATTATACTAGAAAACTGACACAGTTTGAAACTGTTTATTCTGGATCTTATTATTATGCTTTGAAGGCTATTTATTTATAGATCATTGTTGTTGTTGTTGTTGTTGTTTAGACAAGGACGAGTGTGCGGTGAACAATGGAGGTTGTCAGCAGATCTGTAAGAACATGGTCGGAAGTTACGAATGTTCTTGTCAGAATGGATTCACGCTGCATGACAACAAACACGACTGCAAAGAAGGTTTACAATATTTATATATATACAGACGAATGAATGGTGGCTCTCTGTCTCTGTCTCTATCTCTGTCTCTGTCTCTATCTCTGTCTCTATCTCTGTCTCTGTCTCTGTTTCCTTCTGTCTGTGTCTCTGTCTCTGTATGTCTCTCTTTTTCTCTCTATCTGATTAGATATCTTCTTACAGCTCTGGTGCACTGGAGCACCATGAATGGGAAGCTACTTTGTGATGAAAATATGTCAGAATAATAATTCTTCTTTTGGATCAAAGTAGAAGTTCTATTCTGTACTTGTCTGAGAATAATGACAGTTTAATTGCAAGAGCAAAGGTGTTGCAAGGTGTTATTATTAGCGAGAGCAGGTGGTGGTGAATGTCATTAACGAGAATAAATAGGTCAGCCACAACAACTTCATTATTTTGTTCCTCTTTGTTCCTCCTATAATTCTGTCCGTCTGTCTGTCTGTTTGTCTGTCTTTCTGTCCGTCTGTCTGTCCGTCTGTCTGTCCGTCTATCTGTCTGTCCGTCTGTTTGTCTGTCTGTCCGTCTGTCTGTTTGTCTGCCCGACGTGTGCCCGTCCGTCCATCTGTCCGTCTGTCCGTCTGTCTGTCTGTCCGTCTGTCTGTCCGTCTGTCTGTCTAATGGACCAGACAGAGTAAGTGGCCGATGAGAGGCAAGCAGGTGTGTTCTGTGTTAAGGCGATCCGATCTCTGATGTTCCTCGACTAACTACTTAGTGCTGCTGCTGATGCTGGTGCTGCTGATGGTGATGCTGATGTTGATGATGGTGATGTGTGTGTTTTTGTTTGTCTGCTGATGAACACAGGTGGTTGTCAGCACGACATAACGACCCCAGTGGGCGAAGTATCGAGCCCCAACTGGCCGTACAATTATCCGAGTCGAAAGGAATGCGTCTGGTCGTTTCGAACGACACCAGGACACAGAGTGAAACTGGTAAGATGAAGAGGAGGAGGACGACGAGGAGGAGGAGGAGGAGGAGGAGGAGAAGGAGGAGGAGGAGTATGGAAAAGGGGAAAGAGGAGGAGAAGGAAGAAGGAAAGAAGAGGATGAGGATGAGAAGGAAGAGGAGGAGGAGAAGGAAGAGGGAGATGAATCAGCCACTTTCTCTACCTCCATCCACGTTTGTCTCTTTGGCCTTTCTTCTACATTCAACCGAAGAAGAGGAGGAGGAGGATGAGAGAGAAGAGGGAGATGAATCAGTCACTTTCTCAACCTCCATCCACTCCACGTCTGTCTCTTCGGCCTTTCTTCTACATTCAACCAACTGCACTGAATCACTGAATCATTGAATCACTGAATCACTGAATCACTGTACTTCACGCACCCACCACACCCACGCACACATACACACACACACACATACACACACACGCAAACGTCCACAGAGATACAAACACACACATCCACACACACACACACACACACACATCCACACACACACACACACACACACACATCCACACACACACACACATCCACACACACATCCACGCACACATACACACCCACCACACCCACGCACACATACACACACACATCATACGACTTCGTATCTTGGTCTACAAAACAATAATTCAATTTAAATTTTGTCTGGCACATGTCGCTTGCACGGATTTAAAAAATACACACACAACACACACACACACACACACACACACACACACACACACAACACACACACACACACACACACACACACACACACACACAACACACACACACACACACAACACACACAACACACACTCACACACACACACACACACACACACACACACACACACAACACACACACACACTCACACACACGTCCACAGACACAAGATAGTTATAATGTCACAATGGATTTCATTCCTATGATAGGCATGTATCCTTATGATATGGACAGCCATCTACCTTATCATCATCATCATCATCATCATCATCATCATTTATCATCATCATCATCATCATCATTATCATCATCATCGTCGTCTTCGTCGTCACCATCATCATCATCATCATCATCGTCATCATCACCACCAACACCACCGTCCGTCCACCTATCCATCCGTCCATCCATCAATCCATCCATCGATTCTTTCTTTCGTCGATGCTGCTATAGATGTGATTATGATATTTATCGTATAATTACATGTATATTGACAACACAGATCTTCAACGAGTTTGAGTTGGAGGCTCATCAGGATTGCACGTACGACAGAGTTGAATTATTCGATGGCGACAGCAACAGAGCGACACGATTGGCTGTTCTCTGCGGCAGTTCCATTCCACTGCCGATCACGAGCACCTACAACCATCTCTTCATGACATTCATCACAGACTCTTCCGTCCAGAGGAAAGGATTTCACGCCACTCACACCACAGGTATGTACATGTATATATATGTAGATATATATATATATACATGTATATATATATATATGTATATATATACATGTATATATATATATATATATATATACAACCATCTCTTCATGACATTCATCACCGACTCATCTGTCCAGAGGAAAGGATTTCATGCCACTCACACCACATGTATGCCATACAGCCCCCACTCCCCTGCACTCACTGTCACCACAGCGGCGCTCGTGAATATGCTGGTGCCCCTCTGCGCTTGGCTTTCGAGTGGCGCTTTAGAAATTTGGAAATTACGAGGTTGATGATGTGCAAGACAATACATTCAGACAGGCACACATACTTTCGTTCATTGATCATATGTTGATTGATCATATGTTGATTGATCATATGTTGATTGATCATATGTTGATTGATCATATGTTGATTGATCATATGTTGATTGATCATATGTTGATTGATCATGGTATGTTGATTGATCATATGTTGATTGATCATATGTTGATTGATCATAGTATGTTGATTGATCATAGTATGTTGATTGATCATATGTTGATTGATCATATGTTGATTGATCATATGTTGATTGATCATAGTATGTTGATTGATCATAGTATGTTGATTGATCATATGTTGATTGATCATGGTATGTTGATTGATCATAGTATGTTGATTGATCATGGTATGTTCATTGATCATAGTATGTTCATTGATCATATGTTGATTGATCATATGTTGATTGATCATAGTATGTTGATTGATCACAACATGTTGATTGATCATAGTATGTTGATTGATCATAGTATGTTGATTGATCATAGTATGTTCATTGATCATTTGTTGATTGATCATATGTTGATTGATCATATGTTGATTGATCATAGTATGTTGATTGATCATATGTTGATTGATCATATGTTGATTGATCATAGTATGTTGATTGATCATATGTTGATTGATCATAGTATGTTGATTGATCATAGTATGTTGATTGATCATTTGTTGATTGATCATATGTTGATTGATCATATGTTGATTGATCATAGTATGTTGATTGATCATATGTTGATTGATCATATGTTGATTGATCATAGTATGTTGATTGATCATAGTATGTTGATTGATCATAGTATGTTGATTGATCATATGTTGATTGATCATGGTATGTTGATTGATCATAGTATGTTGATTGATCATATGTTGATTGATCATAGTATGTTGATTGATCATAGTATGTTGATTGATCATAGTATGTTGATTGATCATAGTATGTTGATTGATCATTTGTTGATTGATCATATGTTGATTGATCATATGTTGATTGATCATAGTATGTTGATTGATCATATGTTGATTGATCATGGTATGTTGATTGATCATATGTTGATTGATCATAGTATGTTGATTGATCATAGTATGTTGATTGATCATATGTTTATTGATCATGGTATGTTGATTGATCATAGTATGTTGATTGATCATTTGTTGATTGATCATATGTTGATTGATCATATGTTGATTGATCATATGTTGATTGATCATATGTTGATTGATCATATGTTGATTGATCATGGTATGTTGATTGATCATAGTATGTTGATTGATCATGGTATGTTCATTGATCATAGTATGTTCATTGATCATATGTTGATTGATCATATGTTGATTGATCATAGTATGTTGATTGATCACAACATGTTGATTGATCATAGTATGTTGATTGATCATAGTATGTTGATTGATCATAGTATGTTCATTGATCATTTGTTGATTGATCATATGTTGATTGATCATATGTTGATTGATCATAGTATGTTGATTGATCATATGTTGATTGATCATATGTTGATTGATCATATGTTGATTGATCATATGTTGATTGATCATAGTATGTTGATTTATCATGGTATGTTGATTGATCATATGTTGATTGATCATATGTTGATTGATCATATGTTGATTGATCATATGTTGATTGATCATAGTATGTTGATTGATCATAGTATGTTGATTGATCATTTGTTGATTGATCATATGTTGATTGATCATATGTTGATTGATCATAGTATGTTGATTGATCATAGTATGTTGATTGATCATTTGTTGATTGATCATATGTTGATTGATCATATGTTGATTGATCATAGTATGTTGATTGATCATATGTTGATTGATCATGGTATGTTGATTGATCATAGTATGTTGATTGATCATATGTTGATTGATCAAAGTATGTTGATTGATCATAGTATGTTGATTGATCATAGTATGTTGATTGATCATAGTATGTTGATTGATCATATGTTGATTGATCATATGTTGATTGATCATATGTTGATTGATCATAGTATGTTGATTGATCATATGTTGATTGATCATGGTATGTTGATTGATCATAGTATGTTGATTGATCATATGTTGATTGATCATAGTATGTTGATTGATCATAGTATGTTGATTGATCATATGTTGATTGATCATGGTATGTTGATTGATCATAGTATGTTGATTGATCATAGTATGTTGATTGATCATAGTATGTTGATTGATCATATGTTGATTGATCATGGTATGTTGATTGATCATAGTATGTTGATTGATCATAGTATGTTGATTGATCATATGTTGATTGATCACAATATGTTGATTGATCATAGTATGTTGATTGATCACAATATGTTGATTGATCATAGTATGTTGATTGATCATAGTATGTTGATTGATCATGGTATGTTGATTGATCATGGTATGTTGATTGATCATAGTATGTTGATTGATCATAGTATGTTGATTGATCATAGTATGTTGATTGATCATAGTATGTTGATTGATCATATGTTGATTGATCATGGTATGTTGATTGATCATATGTTGATTGATCATATGTTGATTGATCATAGTATGTTGATTGATCATGGTATGTTGATTGATCATAGTATGTTGATTGATCATAGTATGTTGATTGATCATAGTATGTTGATTGATCGTATGTTGATTGATCACAATATGTTGATTGATCATAGTATGTTGATTGATCACAATATGTTGATTGATCATAGTATGTTGATTGATCATAGTATGTTGATTGATCATGGTATGTTGATTGATCATGGTATGTTGATTGATCATATGTTGATTGATCATAGTATGTTGATTGATCATAGTATGTTGATTGATCATATGTTGATTGATCATGGTATGTTCATTGATCATTTGTTGATTGACCATAGTATGTTGATTGATCATAGTATGTTGATTGATCATATGTTGATTGATCATGGTATGTTGATTGATCATATGTTGATTGATCATGGTATGTTGATTGATCATATGTTGATTGATCATATGTTGATTGATCATAGTATGTTGATTGATCACAATATGTTGATTGATCATAGTATGTTGATTGATCATAGTATGTTGATTGATCATGGTATGTTGATTGATCATGGTATGTTGATTGATCATAGTATGTTGATTGATCATAGTATGTTGATTGATCATAGTATGTTGATTGATAATAGTATGTTGATTGATCATATGTTGATTGATCATGGTATGTTGATTGATCATATGTTGATTGATCATAGTATGTTGATTGATCATGGTATGTTGATTGATCATATGTTGATTGATCATATGTTGATTGATAATGGTATGTTGATTGATCATAGTATGTTGATTGATCATAGTATGTTGATTGATCATAGTATGTTCATTGATCATATGTTGATTGATCATATATTGATTGATCATATGTTGATTGATCATGGTATGTTGATTGATCATGGTATGTTGATTGATCATAGTATGTTGATTGATCATAGTATGTTCATTGATCATATGTTGATTGATCATATGTTGATTGATCATATGTTGATTGATCATAGTATGTTGATTGATCATGGTATGTTCATTGATCATATGTTGATTGATCATATGTTGATTGATCATATGTTGATTGATCATATGTTGATTGATCATATGTTGATTGATCATGGTATGTTGATTGATCATATGTTGATTGATCATAGTATGTTGATTGATCATAGTATGTTGATTGATCATTTGTTGATTGATCATATGTTGATTGATCATATGTTGATTGATCATAGTATGTTGATTGATCATATGTTGATTGATCATGGTATGTTGATTGATCATAGTATGTTGATTGATCATATGTTGATTGATCATAGTATGTTGATTGATCATATGTTGATTGATCATAGTATGTTGATTGATCATGGTATGTTGATTGATCATATGTTGATTGATCATATGTTGATTGATCATAGTATGTTGATTGATCATAGTATGTTGATTGATCATAGTATGTTCATTGATCATATGTTGATTGATCATATGTTGATTGATCATATGTTGATTGATCATATGTTGATTGATCATATGTTGATTGATCATATGTTGATTGATCATATGTTGATTGATCATGGTATGTTGATTGATCATATGTTGATTGATCATATGTTGATTGATCATAGTATGTTGATTGATCATAGTATGTTGATTGATCATATGTTGATTGATCATATGTTGATTGATCATATGTTGATTGATCATAGTATGTTGATTGATCATAGTATGTTGATTGATCATATGTTGATTGATCATGGTATGTTGATTGATCATAGTATGTTGATTGATCATGGTATGTTCATATATCATAGTATGTTCATTGATCATATGTTGATTGATCATATGTTGATTGATCATAGTATGTTGATTGATCACAACATGTTGATTGATCATAGTATGTTGATTGATCATAGTATGTTCATTGATCATTTGTTGATTGATCATATGTTGATTGATCATATGTTGATTGATCATAGTATGTTGATTGATCATATGTTGATTGATCATATGTTGATTGATCATAGTATGTTGATTGATCATATGTTGATTGATCATAGTATGTTGATTGATCATAGTATGTTGATTGATCATTTGTTGATTGATCATATGTTGATTGATCATATGTTGATTGATCATAGTATGTTGATTGATCATATGTTGATTGATCATATGTTGATTGATCATAGTATGTTGATTGATCATAGTATGTTGATTGATCATAGTATGTTGATTGATCATATGTTGATTGATCATGGTATGTTGATTGATCATAGTATGTTGATTGATCATATGTTGATTGATCATAGTATGTTGATTGATCATAGTATGTTGATTGATCATAGTATGTTGATTGATCATAGTATGTTGATTGATCATTTGTTGATTGATCATATGTTGATTGATCATATGTTGATTGATCATAGTATGTTGATTGATCATATGTTGATTGATCATGGTATGTTGATTGATCATATGTTGATTGATCATAGTATGTTGATTGATCATAGTATGTTGATTGATCATATGTTGATTGATCATGGTATGTTGATTGATCATAGTATGTTGATTGATCATTTGTTGATTGATCATATGTTGATTGATCATATGTTGATTGATCATATGTTGATTGATCATATGTTGATTGATCATATGTTGATTGATCATGGTATGTTGATTGATCATAGTATGTTGATTGATCATGGTATGTTCATTGATCATAGTATGTTCATTGATCATATGTTGATTGATCATATGTTGATTGATCATAGTATGTTGATTGATCACAACATGTTGATTGATCATAGTATGTTGATTGATCATAGTATGTTGATTGATCATAGTATGTTCATTGATCATTTGTTGATTGATCATATGTTGATTGATCATATGTTGATTGATCATAGTATGTTGATTGATCATATGTTGATTGATCATATGTTGATTGATCATATGTTGATTGATCATATGTTGATTGATCATAGTATGTTGATTGATCATGGTATGTTGATTGATCATATGTTGATTGATCATATGTTGATTGATCATATGTTGATTGATCATATGTTGATTGATCATAGTATGTTGATTGATCATAGTATGTTGATTGATCATTTGTTGATTGATCATATGTTGATTGATCATATGTTGATTGATCTTAGTATGTTGATTGATCATAGTATGTTGATTGATCATTTGTTGATTGATCATATGTTGATTGATCATATGTTGATTGATCATAGTATGTTGATTGATCATATGTTGATTGATCATGGTATGTTGATTGATCATAGTATGTTGATTGATCATATGTTGATTGATCATAGTATGTTGATTGATCATAGTATGTTGATTGATCATAGTATGTTGATTGATCATAGTATGTTGATTGATCATATGTTGATTGATCATATGTTGATTGATCATATGTTGATTGATCATAGTATGTTGATTGATCATATGTTGATTGATCATGGTATGTTGATTGATCATAGTATGTTGATTGATCATATGTTGATTGATCATAGTATGTTGATTGATCATAGTATGTTGATTGATCATATGTTGATTGATCATGGTATGTTGATTGATCATAGTATGTTGATTGATCATAGTATGTTGATTGATCATAGTATGTTGATTGATCATATGTTGATATATCATGGTATGTTGATTGATCATAGTATGTTGATTGATCATAGTATGTTGATTGATCATATGTTGATTGCTCACAATATGTTGATTGATCATAGTATGTTGATTGATCACAATATGTTGATTGATCATAGTATGTTGATTGATCATAGTATGTTGATTGATCATGGTATGTTGATTGATCATGGTATGTTGATTGATCATAGTATGTTGATTGATCATAGTATGTTGATTGATCATAGTATGTTGATTGATCATAGTATGTTGATTGATCATATGTTGATTGATCATGGTATGTTGATTGATCATATGTTGATTGATCATATGTTGATTGATCATAGTATGTTGATTGATCATGGTATGTTGATTGATCATAGTATGTTGATTGATCATAGTATGTTGATTGATCATAGTATGTTGATTGATCATATGTTGATTGATCACAATATGTTGATTGATCATAGTATGTTGATTGATCACAATATGTTGATTGATCATAGTATGTTGATTGATCATAGTATGTTGATTGATCATGGTATGTTGATTGATCATGGTATGTTGATTGATCATATGTTGATTGATCATAGTATGTTGATTGATCATAGTATGTTGATTGATCATATGTTGATTGATCATGGTATGTTGATTGATCATAGTATGTTGATTGATCATAGTATGTTGATTGATCATAGTATGTTGATTGATCATAGTATGTTGATTGATCATATGTTGATTGATCATGGTATGTTGATTGATCATATGTTGATTGATCATGGTATGTTGATTGATCATATGTTGATTGATCATATGTTGATTGATCATAGTATGTTGATTGATCACAATATGTTGATTGATCATAGTATGTTGATTGATCATAGTATGTTGATTGATCATGGTATGTTGATTGATCATGGTATGTTGATTGATCATAGTATGTTGATTGATCATAGTATGTTGATTGATCATAGTATGTTGATTGATCATAGTATGTTGATTGATCATATGTTGATTGATCATGGTATGTTGATTGATCATATGTTGATTGATCATAGTATGTTGATTGATCATGGGATGTTGATTGATCATATGTTGATTGATCATATGTTGATTGAACATGGTATGTTGATTGATCATAGTATGTTGATTGATCATAGTATGTTGATTGCAGTGTTATTTATATTAACTGAAACTGTAACTGAAATAGCAGAATAACTGAAAAATCGTTGTGAGTTAACTCCAACTGAAACTGAAACTGAAAAATGTTGAATAACTGAAACTGTAATAGAAACTGAAAAACAATAACTGTATAACTGAAGAATCAAAAGGAGTTAACTTGAAAATAAAACAAGAGCTTTTTTCTTACTTACTTATTGAACGGAAATTCTACTCTACTACACGTTAAGTTCTCTATGTTAAGGCCCTCAGAAGCATGGAAACAACTATGCAGGTTGACCACATAAATGATGAAAGCGATGGTGATAGTGATGATGAGCAAGGTGAGATAAGCACTGATGAAGTAGAACATGAAATGGTTCAAGCAACAACTCTTCACAGACTTCCATGCATGGCACACACACACACACACACACACACTGCAGCTGGTCTTGAAAGAGATTGATAAGATTCCAGGTTTTAAAACCTTAATTACCAAGGCTAGAAGCATTGTCAAGAATGTAAGGATTTCATCAGTAGCCACCGAAAAAGCTGATTCATAAGTGTGGTAAAACTGTGGTGACTGACTGTAGTACACGATGGAACTCTGTATATTTGATATGGCAAACAGACACTCTTTCACTCTCCCACATTATTCCATGCCTTCTAGAGCTTTCCTTGAACCTCTAAGATTCAACAGTCTGCAAGACACTTGCGGTTCCTCTACTTCGATCTTTACGTCTTCGATTCGCAGTGTTCTTAGATCCTACTTCTGTGTCCTTTGATCCACTTCCGTCTGCTGCCTGCCTACTGGATCCCACTGTGTCATCAACAATGGGTCGAGATGACACGGCAGCAATGAAGGATGCTGCAATGGTGTACATCAGACAAGCATACGTTGAGCGCGTCTTCTCAGTTTGTGGGGACTTGTGTGCAAGAAAGCGAAACAGATTAAGTGTAAACCTGGAACGTCGTGTGTTCCTTAAAGTCAACCGACAATAATTTATGTAAAGTCAGATTGATCTCCTATTCAACTTTCTGGGAACTTTGCGCAATATGTGTGACTGCGATCAGTGTTTTTGTAGTTGTGACGTTTGTAAAAAATGCACTAACTGTAACTGAAACTGTAACTGGAAAATAAGAAATAACTGTAACTGAAACTGAAAAATCTCATCGTAGTTAACTGTAACTGAAACTGTAACTGGAAAAAAATAAAATAGATAACTGTAACTGAAACTGTAACTGAAAAACCATAACTGAAATAACACTGGTTGATTGATCATAGTATGTTCATTGATCATATGTTGATTGATCATATATTGATTGATCATATGTTGATTGATCATGGTATGTTGATTGATCATGGTATGTTGATTGATCATAGTATGTTGATTGATCATAGTATGTTCATTGATCATATGTTGATTGATCATATGTTGATTGATCATATGTTGATTGATCATAGTATGTTGATTGATCATGGTATGTTCATTGATCATATGTTGATTGATCATATGTTGATTGATCATATGTTGATTGATCATATGTTGATTGATCATATGTTGATTGATCATGGTATGTTGATTGATCATATGTTGATTGATCATAGTATGTTGATTGATCATAGTATGTTGATTGATCATTTGTTGATTGATCATATGTTGATTGATCATATGTTGATTGATCATAGTATGTTGATTGATCATATGTTGATTGATCATGGTATGTTGATTGATCATAGTATGTTGATTGATCATATGTTGATTGATCATAGTATGTTGATTGATCATATGTTGATTGATCATAGTATGTTGATTGATCATGGTATGTTGATTGATCATATGTTGATTGATCATATGTTGATTGATCATGGTATGTTGATTGATCATAGTATGTTGATTGATCATAGTATGTTGATTGATCATAGTATGTTCATTGATCATATGTTGATTGATCATATGTTGATTGATCATATGTTGATTGATCATGGTATGTTGATTGATCATGGTATGTTGATTGATCATAGTATGTTGATTGATCATAGTATGTTCATTGATCATATGTTCATTGATCATATGTTGATTGATCATATGTTGATTGATCATATGTTGATTGATCATAGTATGTTGATTGATCATGGTATGTTGATTGATCATATGTTGATTGATCATATGTTGATTGATCATGGTATGTTGATTGATCATAGTATGTTGATTGATCATAGTATGTTGATTGATCATAGTATGTTGATTGATCATGGTATGTTGATTGATCATATGTTGATTGATCATATGTTGATTGATCATGGTATGTTGATTGATCATAGTATGTTGATTGATCATAGTATGTTGATTGATCATAGTATGTTCATTGATCATTTGTTGATTGATCATATGTTGATTGATCATATGTTGATTGATCATAGTATGTTGATTGATCATATGTTGATTGATCATATGTTGATTGATCATATGTTGATTGATCATAGTATGTTGATTGATCATAGTATGTTCATTGATCATATGTTGATTGATCATATGTTGATTGATCATATGTTGATTGATCATAGTATGTTGATTGATCATTTGTTGATTGATCATATGTTGATTGATCATATGTTGATTGATCATATGTTGATTGATCATAGTATGTTGATTGATCATAGTATGCTGATTGATCATTTGTTGATTGATCATATGTTGATTGATCATATGTTGATTGATCATATGTTGATTGATCATAGTATGTTGATTGATCATGGTATGTTGATTGATCATATGTTGATTGATCATATGTTGATTGATCATATGTTGATTGATCATATGTTGATTGATCATGGTATGTTGATTGATCATAGTATGTTGATTGATCATGGTATGTTCATTGATCATATGTTGATTGATCATAGTATGTTGATTGATCATAGTATGTTGATTGATCATAGTATGTTGATTGATCATGGTATGTTGATTGATCATAGTATGTTGATTGATCATGGTATGTTCATTGATCATATGTTGATTGATCATAGTATGTTGATTGATCATGGTATGTTCATTGATCATATGTTGATTGATCATAGTATGTTGATTGATCATAGTATGTTGATTGATCATAGTATGTTGATTGATCATAGTATGTTCATTGATCATATGTTGATTGATCATATGTTGATTGATCATATGTTGATTGATCATGTTATGTTGATTGATCATGGTATGTTGATTGATCATATGTTGATTGATCATAGTATGTTGATTGATCATGGTATGTTCATTGATCATATGTTGATTGATCATATGTTGATTGATCATATGTTGATTGATCATATGTTGATTGATCATATGTTGATTGATCATAGTATGTTGATTGATCATGGTATGTTGATTGATCATGGTATGTTCATTGATCATAGTATGTTGATTGATCATATGTTGATTGATCAGATGTTGATTGATCATATGTTGATTGATCATATGTTGATTGATCATATGTTGATTGATCATATGTTGATTGATCATGGTATGTTCATTGATCATATGTTGATTGATCATATGTTGATTGATCATATGTTGATTGATCATGGTATGTTGATTGATCATGGTATGTTGATTGATCATATGTTGATTGATCATATGTTGATTGATCATGGTATGTTGATTGATCATATGTTGATTGATCATAGTATGTTGATTGATCATAGTATGTTGATTGATCATTTGTTGATTGATCATATGTTGATTGATCATATGTTGATTGATCATATGTTGATTGATCATATGTTGATTGATCATATGTTGATTGATCATGGTATGTTGATTGATCATGGTATGTTGATTGATCATAGTATGTTGATTGATCATTTGTTGATTGATCATATGTTGATTGATCATATGTTGATTGATCATATGTTGATTGATCATATGTTGATTGATCATATGTTGATTGATCATATGTTGATTGATCATGGTATGTTCATTGATCATATGTTGATTGATCATATGTTGATTGATCATGGTATGTTGATTGATCATGGTATGTTGATTGATCATAGTATGTTGATTGATCATATGTTGATTGATCATGGTATGTTGATTGATCATGGTATGTTGATTGATCATAGTATGTTGATTGATCTTGGTATGTTGATTGATCATATGTTGATTGATCATGGTATGTTGATTGATCATAGTATGTTGATTGATCATAGTATGTTGATTGATCATAGTATGTTCATTGATCATATGTTGATTGATCATATGTTGATTGATCATATGTTGATTGATCATGTTATGTTGATTGATCATGGTATGTTGATTGATCATATGTTGATTGATCATAGTATGTTGATTGATCATGGTATGTTCATTGATCATATGTTGATTGATCATATGTTGATTGATCATATGTTGATTGATCATATGTTGATTGATCATATGTTGATTGATCATGGTATGTTGATTGATCATATGTTGATTGATCATAGTATGTTGATTGATCATAGTATGTTGATTGATCATGGTATGTTGATTGATCATATGTTGATTGATCATATGTTGATTGATCATATGTTGATTGATCATGGTATGTTGATTGATCATATGTTGATTGATCATATGTTGATTGATCATGGTATGTTGATTGACCATATGTTGATTGATCATGGTATGTTGATTGATCATATGTTGATTGATCATAGTATGTTGATTGATCATAGTATGTTGATTGATCATGGTATGTTCATTGATCATATGTTGATTGATCATGGTATGTTGATTGATCATATGTTGATTGATCATAGTATGTTGATTGATCATAGTATGTTGATTGATCATATGTTGATTGATCATGGTATGTTGATTGATCATAGTATGTTGATTGATCATAGTATGTTGATTGATCATAGTATGTTGATTGATCATAGTATGTTGATTGATCATATGTTGATTGATCATGGTATGTTGATTGATCATATGTTGATTGATCATGGTATGTTGATTGATCATATGTTGATTGATCATATGTTGATTGATCATAGTATGTTGATTGATCACAATATGTTGATTGATCATAGTATGTTGATTGATCATAGTATGTTGATTGATCATGGTATGTTGATTGATCATGGTATGTTGATTGATCATAGTATGTTGATTGATCATAGTATGTTGATTGATCATAGTATGTTGATTGATCATAGTATGTTGATTGATCATATGTTGATTGATCATGGTATGTTGATTGATCATATGTTGATTGATCATAGTATGTTGATTGATCATGGGATGTTGATTGATCATATGTTGATTGATCATATGTTGATTGAACATGGTATGTTGATTGATCATAGTATGTTGATTGATCATAGTATGTTGATTGCAGTGTTATTTATATTAACTGAAACTGTAACTGAAATAGCAGAATAACTGAAAAATCGTTGTGAGTTAACTCCAACTGAAACTGAAACTGAAAAATGTTGAATAACTGAAACTGTAATAGAAACTGAAAAACAATAACTGTATAACTGAAGAATCAAAAGGAGTTAACTTGAAAATAAAACAAGAGCTTTTTTCTTACTTACTTATTGAACGGAAATTCTACTCTACTACACGTTAAGTTCTCTATGTTAAGGCCCTCAGAAGCATGGAAACAACTATGCAGGTTGACCACATAAATGATGAAAGCGATGGTGATAGTGATGATGAGCAAGGTGAGATAAGCACTGATGAAGTAGAACATGAAATGGTTCAAGCAACAACTCTTCACAGACTTCCATGCATGGCACACACACACACACACACACACACTGCAGCTGGTCTTGAAAGAGATTGATAAGATTCCAGGTTTTAAAACCTTAATTACCAAGGCTAGAAGCATTGTCAAGAATGTAAGGATTTCATCAGTAGCCACCGAAAAAGCTGATTCATAAGTGTGGTAAAACTGTGGTGACTGACTGTAGTACACGATGGAACTCTGTATATTTGATATGGCAAACAGACACTCTTTCACTCTCCCACATTATTCCATGCCTTCTAGAGCTTTCCTTGAACCTCTAAGATTCAACAGTCTGCAAGACACTTGCGGTTCCTCTACTTCGATCTTTACGTCTTCGATTCGCAGTGTTCTTAGATCCTACTTCTGTGTCCTTTGATCCACTTCCGTCTGCTGCCTGCCTACTGGATCCCACTGTGTCATCAACAATGGGTCGAGATGACACGGCAGCAATGAAGGATGCTGCAATGGTGTACATCAGACAAGCATACGTTGAGCGCGTCTTCTCAGTTTGTGGGGACTTGTGTGCAAGAAAGCGAAACAGATTAAGTGTAAACCTGGAACGTCGTGTGTTCCTTAAAGTCAACCGACAATAATTTATGTAAAGTCAGATTGATCTCCTATTCAACTTTCTGGGAACTTTGCGCAATATGTGTGACTGCGATCAGTGTTTTTGTAGTTGTGACGTTTGTAAAAAATGCACTAACTGTAACTGAAACTGTAACTGGAAAATAAGAAATAACTGTAACTGAAACTGAAAAATCTCATCGTAGTTAACTGTAACTGAAACTGTAACTGGAAAAAAATAAAATAGATAACTGTAACTGAAACTGTAACTGAAAAACCATAACTGAAATAACACTGGTTGATTGATCATAGTATGTTCATTGATCATATGTTGATTGATCATATATTGATTGATCATATGTTGATTGATCATGGTATGTTGATTGATCATGGTATGTTGATTGATCATAGTATGTTGATTGATCATAGTATGTTCATTGATCATATGTTGATTGATCATATGTTGATTGATCATATGTTGATTGATCATAGTATGTTGATTGATCATGGTATGTTCATTGATCATATGTTGATTGATCATATGTTGATTGATCATATGTTGATTGATCATATGTTGATTGATCATATGTTGATTGATCATGGTATGTTGATTGATCATATGTTGATTGATCATAGTATGTTGATTGATCATAGTATGTTGATTGATCATTTGTTGATTGATCATATGTTGATTGATCATATGTTGATTGATCATAGTATGTTGATTGATCATATGTTGATTGATCATGGTATGTTGATTGATCATAGTATGTTGATTGATCATATGTTGATTGATCATAGTATGTTGATTGATCATATGTTGATTGATCATAGTATGTTGATTGATCATGGTATGTTGATTGATCATATGTTGATTGATCATATGTTGATTGATCATGGTATGTTGATTGATCATAGTATGTTGATTGATCATAGTATGTTGATTGATCATAGTATGTTCATTGATCATATGTTGATTGATCATATGTTGATTGATCATATGTTGATTGATCATGGTATGTTGATTGATCATGGTATGTTGATTGATCATAGTATGTTGATTGATCATAGTATGTTCATTGATCATATGTTCATTGATCATATGTTGATTGATCATATGTTGATTGATCATATGTTGATTGATCATAGTATGTTGATTGATCATGGTATGTTGATTGATCATATGTTGATTGATCATATGTTGATTGATCATGGTATGTTGATTGATCATAGTATGTTGATTGATCATAGTATGTTGATTGATCATAGTATGTTGATTGATCATGGTATGTTGATTGATCATATGTTGATTGATCATATGTTGATTGATCATGGTATGTTGATTGATCATAGTATGTTGATTGATCATAGTATGTTGATTGATCATAGTATGTTCATTGATCATTTGTTGATTGATCATATGTTGATTGATCATATGTTGATTGATCATAGTATGTTGATTGATCATATGTTGATTGATCATATGTTGATTGATCATATGTTGATTGATCATAGTATGTTGATTGATCATAGTATGTTCATTGATCATATGTTGATTGATCATATGTTGATTGATCATATGTTGATTGATCATAGTATGTTGATTGATCATTTGTTGATTGATCATATGTTGATTGATCATATGTTGATTGATCATATGTTGATTGATCATAGTATGTTGATTGATCATAGTATGCTGATTGATCATTTGTTGATTGATCATATGTTGATTGATCATATGTTGATTGATCATATGTTGATTGATCATAGTATGTTGATTGATCATGGTATGTTGATTGATCATATGTTGATTGATCATATGTTGATTGATCATATGTTGATTGATCATATGTTGATTGATCATGGTATGTTGATTGATCATAGTATGTTGATTGATCATGGTATGTTCATTGATCATATGTTGATTGATCATAGTATGTTGATTGATCATAGTATGTTGATTGATCATAGTATGTTGATTGATCATGGTATGTTGATTGATCATAGTATGTTGATTGATCATGGTATGTTCATTGATCATATGTTGATTGATCATAGTATGTTGATTGATCATGGTATGTTCATTGATCATATGTTGATTGATCATAGTATGTTGATTGATCATAGTATGTTGATTGATCATAGTATGTTGATTGATCATAGTATGTTCATTGATCATATGTTGATTGATCATATGTTGATTGATCATATGTTGATTGATCATGTTATGTTGATTGATCATGGTATGTTGATTGATCATATGTTGATTGATCATAGTATGTTGATTGATCATGGTATGTTCATTGATCATATGTTGATTGATCATATGTTGATTGATCATATGTTGATTGATCATATGTTGATTGATCATATGTTGATTGATCATAGTATGTTGATTGATCATGGTATGTTGATTGATCATGGTATGTTCATTGATCATAGTATGTTGATTGATCATATGTTGATTGATCAGATGTTGATTGATCATATGTTGATTGATCATATGTTGATTGATCATATGTTGATTGATCATATGTTGATTGATCATGGTATGTTCATTGATCATATGTTGATTGATCATATGTTGATTGATCATATGTTGATTGATCATGGTATGTTGATTGATCATGGTATGTTGATTGATCATATGTTGATTGATCATATGTTGATTGATCATGGTATGTTGATTGATCATATGATGATTGATCATAGTATGTTGATTGATCATAGTATGTTGATTGATCATTTGTTGATTGATCATATGTTGATTGATCATATGTTGATTGATCATATGTTGATTGATCATATGTTGATTGATCATATGTTGATTGATCATGGTATGTTGATTGATCATGGTATGTTGATTGATCATAGTATGTTGATTGATCATATGTTGATTGATCATATGTTGATTGATCATATGTTGATTGATCATATGTTGATTGATCATATGTTGATTGATCATATGTTGATTGATCATATGTTGATTGATCATGGTATGTTCATTGATCATATGTTGATTGATCATATGTTGATTGATCATGGTATGTTGATTGATCATGGTATGTTGATTGATCATAGTATGTTGATTGATCATATGTTGATTGATCATGGTATGTTGATTGATCATGGTATGTTGATTGATCATAGTATGTTGATTGATCTTGGTATGTTGATTGATCATATGTTGATTGATCATGGTATGTTGATTGATCATAGTATGTTGATTGATCATAGTATGTTGATTGATCATAGTATGTTCATTGATCATATGTTGATTGATCATATGTTGATTGATCATATGTTGATTGATCATGTTATGTTGATTGATCATGGTATGTTGATTGATCATATGTTGATTGATCATAGTATGTTGATTGATCATGGTATGTTCATTGATCATATGTTGATTGATCATATGTTGATTGATCATATGTTGTTTGATCATATGTTGATTGATCATATGTTGATTGATCATGGTATGTTGATTGATCATATGTTGATTGATCATAGTATGTTGATTGATCATAGTATGTTGATTGATCATGGTATGTTGATTGATCATATGTTGATTGATCATATGTTGATTGATCATATGTTGATTGATCATGGTATGTTGATTGATCATATGTTGATTGATCATATGTTGATTGATCATGGTATGTTGATTGACCATATGTTGATTGATCATGGTATGTTGATTGATCATATGTTGATTGATCATAGTATGTTGATTGATCATAGTATGTTGATTGATCATGGTATGTTCATTGATCATATGTTGATTGATCATGGTATGTTGATTGATCATATGTTGATTGATCATAGTATGTTGATTGATCATATGTTGATTGATCATATGTTGATTGATCATATGTTGATTGATCATATGTTGATTGATCATATGTTGATTGATCATATGTTGATTGATCATATGTTGATTGATCATATGTTGATTGATCATGGTATGTTGATTGATCATGGTATGTTGATTGATCATAGTATGTTGATTGATCATATGTTGATTGATCATGGTATGTTGATTGATCATGGTATGTTGTTTGATCATAGTATGTTGATTGATCATGGTATGTTCATTGATCATATGTTGATTGATCATGGTATGTTGATTGATCATAGTATGTTGATTGATCATAGTATGTTGATTGATCATAGTATGTTGATTGATCATATGTTGATTGATCATGGTATGTTGATTGATCATAGTATGTTGATTGATCATATGTTGATTGATCATAGTATGTTGATTGATCATGGTATGTTGATTGATCATAGTATGTTGATTGATCATAGTATGTTGATTGATCATAGTATGTTGATTGATCATATGTTGATTGATCATAGTATGTTGATTGATCATGGTATGTTGATTGATCATAGTATGTTGATTGATCATGGTATGTTGATTGATCATATGTTGATTGATCATGGTATGTTGATTGATCATAGTATGTTGATTGATCATAGTATGTTGATTGATCATAGTATGTTCATTGATCATTTGTTGATTGATCATATGTTGATTGATCATATGTTGATTGATCATGTTATGTTGATTGATCATGGTATGTTGATTGATCATATGTTGATTGATCATAGTATGTTGATTGATCATGGTATGTTCATTGATCATATGTTGATTGATCATATGTTGATTGATCATATGTTGATTGATCATATGTTGATTGATCATATGTTGATTGATCATGGTATGTTGATTGATCATATGTTGATTGATCATAGTATGTTGATTGATCATAGTATGTTGATTGATCATGGTATGTTGATTGATCATATGTTGATTGATCATATGTTGATTGATCATATGTTGATTGATCATAGTATGTTGATTGATCATTTGTTGATTGATCATATGTTGATTGATCATATGTTGATTGATCATATGTTGATTGATCATAGTATGTTGATTGATCATAGTATGCTGATTGATCATTTGTTGATTGATCATATGTTGATTGATCATATGTTGATTGATCATATGTTGATTGATCATAGTATGTTGATTGATCATGGTATGTTGATTGATCATATGTTGATTGATCATATGTTGATTGATCATATGTTGATTGATCATATGTTGATTGATCATGGTATGTTGATTGATCATAGTATGTTGATTGATCATGGTATGTTCATTGATCATATGTTGATTGATCATAGTATGTTGATTGATCATAGTATGTTGATTGATCATAGTATGTTGATTGATCATGGTATGTTGATTGATCATAGTATGTTGATTGATCATGGTATGTTCATTGATCATATGTTGATTGATCATAGTATGTTGATTGATCATGGTATGTTCATTGATCATATGTTGATTGATCATAGTATGTTGATTGATCATAGTATGTTGATTGATCATAGTATGTTGATTGATCATAGTATGTTCATTGATCATATGTTGATTGATCATATGTTGATTGATCATATGTTGATTGATCATGTTATGTTGATTGATCATGGTATGTTGATTGATCATATGTTGATTGATCATAGTATGTTGATTGATCATGGTATGTTCATTGATCATATGTTGATTGATCATATGTTGATTGATCATATGTTGATTGATCATATGTTGATTGATCATATGTTGATTGATCATAGTATGTTGATTGATCATGGTATGTTGATTGATCATGGTATGTTCATTGATCATAGTATGTTGATTGATCATATGTTGATTGATCAGATGTTGATTGATCATATGTTGATTGATCATATGTTGATTGATCATATGTTGATTGATCATATGTTGATTGATCATGGTATGTTCATTGATCATATGTTGATTGATCATATGTTGATTGATCATATGTTGATTGATCATGGTATGTTGATTGATCATGGTATGTTGATTGATCATATGTTGATTGATCATATGTTGATTGATCATGGTATGTTCATTGATCATAGTATGTTGATTGATCATATGTTGATTGATCAGATGTTGATTGATCATATGTTGATTGATCATATGTTGATTGATCATATGTTGATTGATCATATGTTGATTGATCATGGTATGTTCATTGATCATATGTTGATTGATCATATGTTGATTGATCATATGTTGATTGATCATGGTATGTTGATTGATCATGGTATGTTGATTGATCATATGTTGATTGATCATATGTTGATTGATCATGGTATGTTGATTGATCATATGATGATTGATCATAGTATGTTGATTGATCATAGTATGTTGATTGATCATTTGTTGATTGATCATATGTTGATTGATCATATGTTGATTGATCATATGTTGATTGATCATATGTTGATTGATCATATGTTGATTGATCATGGTATGTTGATTGATCATGGTATGTTGATTGATCATAGTATGTTGATTGATCATATGTTGATTGATCATATGTTGATTGATCATATGTTGATTGATCATATGTTGATTGATCATATGTTGATTGATCATATGTTGATTGATCATATGTTGATTGATCATGGTATGTTCATTGATCATATGTTGATTGATCATATGTTGATTGATCATGGTATGTTGATTGATCATGGTATGTTGATTGATCATAGTATGTTGATTGATCATATGTTGATTGATCATGGTATGTTGATTGATCATGGTATGTTGATTGATCATAGTATGTTGATTGATCTTGGTATGTTGATTGATCATATGTTGATTGATCATGGTATGTTGATTGATCATAGTATGTTGATTGATCATAGTATGTTGATTGATCATAGTATGTTCATTGATCATATGTTGATTGATCATATGTTGATTGATCATATGTTGATTGATCATGTTATGTTGATTGATCATGGTATGTTGATTGATCATATGTTGATTGATCATAGTATGTTGATTGATCATGGTATGTTCATTGATCATATGTTGATTGATCATATGTTGATTGATCATATGTTGTTTGATCATATGTTGATTGATCATATGTTGATTGATCATGGTATGTTGATTGATCATATGTTGATTGATCATAGTATGTTGATTGATCATAGTATGTTGATTGATCATGGTATGTTGATTGATCATATGTTGATTGATCATATGTTGATTGATCATATGTTGATTGATCATGGTATGTTGATTGATCATATGTTGATTGATCATATGTTGATTGATCATGGTATGTTGATTGACCATATGTTGATTGATCATGGTATGTTGATTGATCATATGTTGATTGATCATAGTATGTTGATTGATCATAGTATGTTGATTGATCATGGTATGTTCATTGATCATATGTTGATTGATCATGGTATGTTGATTGATCATATGTTGATTGATCATAGTATGTTGATTGATCATATGTTGATTGATCATATGTTGATTGATCATATGTTGATTGATCATATGTTGATTGATCATATGTTGATTGATCATATGTTGATTGATCATATGTTGATTGATCATATGTTGATTGATCATGGTATGTTGATTGATCATGGTATGTTGATTGATCATAGTATGTTGATTGATCATATGTTGATTGATCATGGTATGTTGATTGATCATGGTATGTTGTTTGATCATAGTATGTTGATTGATCATGGTATGTTCATTGATCATATGTTGATTGATCATGGTATGTTGATTGATCATAGTATGTTGATTGATCATAGTATGTTGATTGATCATAGTATGTTGATTGATCATATGTTGATTGATCATGGTATGTTGATTGATCATAGTATGTTGATTGATCATATGTTGATTGATCATAGTATGTTGATTGATCATGGTATGTTGATTGATCATAGTATGTTGATTGATCATAGTATGTTGATTGATCATAGTATGTTGATTGATCATATGTTGATTGATCATAGTATGTTGATTGATCATGGTATGTTGATTGATCATAGTATGTTGATTGATCATGGTATGTTGATTGATCATATGTTGATTGATCATGGTATGTTGATTGATCATAGTATGTTGATTGATCATAGTATGTTGATTGATCATAGTATGTTCATTGATCATTTGTTGATTGATCATATGTTGATTGATCATATGTTGATTGATCATGTTATGTTGATTGATCATGGTATGTTGATTGATCATATGTTGATTGATCATAGTATGTTGATTGATCATGGTATGTTCATTGATCATATGTTGATTGATCATATGTTGATTGATCATATGTTGATTGATCATATGTTGATTGATCATATGTTGATTGATCATGGTATGTTGATTGATCATATGTTGATTGATCATAGTATGTTGATTGATCATAGTATGTTGATTGATCATGGTATGTTGATTGATCATATGTTGATTGATCATATGTTGATTGATCATATGTTGATTGATCATAGTATGTTGATTGATCATTTGTTGATTGATCATATGTTGATTGATCATATGTTGATTGATCATATGTTGATTGATCATAGTATGTTGATTGATCATAGTATGCTGATTGATCATTTGTTGATTGATCATATGTTGATTGATCATATGTTGATTGATCATATGTTGATTGATCATAGTATGTTGATTGATCATGGTATGTTGATTGATCATATGTTGATTGATCATATGTTGATTGATCATATGTTGATTGATCATATGTTGATTGATCATGGTATGTTGATTGATCATAGTATGTTGATTGATCATGGTATGTTCATTGATCATATGTTGATTGATCATAGTATGTTGATTGATCATAGTATGTTGATTGATCATAGTATGTTGATTGATCATGGTATGTTGATTGATCATAGTATGTTGATTGATCATGGTATGTTCATTGATCATATGTTGATTGATCATAGTATGTTGATTGATCATGGTATGTTCATTGATCATATGTTGATTGATCATAGTATGTTGATTGATCATAGTATGTTGATTGATCATAGTATGTTGATTGATCATAGTATGTTCATTGATCATATGTTGATTGATCATATGTTGATTGATCATATGTTGATTGATCATGTTATGTTGATTGATCATGGTATGTTGATTGATCATATGTTGATTGATCATAGTATGTTGATTGATCATGGTATGTTCATTGATCATATGTTGATTGATCATATGTTGATTGATCATATGTTGATTGATCATATGTTGATTGATCATATGTTGATTGATCATAGTATGTTGATTGATCATGGTATGTTGATTGATCATGGTATGTTCATTGATCATAGTATGTTGATTGATCATATGTTGATTGATCAGATGTTGATTGATCATATGTTGATTGATCATATGTTGATTGATCATATGTTGATTGATCATATGTTGATTGATCATGGTATGTTCATTGATCATATGTTGATTGATCATATGTTGATTGATCATATGTTGATTGATCATGGTATGTTGATTGATCATGGTATGTTGATTGATCATATGTTGATTGATCATATGTTGATTGATCATGGTATGTTGATTGATCATATGATGATTGATCATAGTATGTTGATTGATCATAGTATGTTGATTGATCATTTGTTGATTGATCATATGTTGATTGATCATATGTTGATTGATCATATGTTGATTGATCATATGTTGATTGATCATATGTTGATTGATCATGGTATGTTGATTGATCATGGTATGTTGATTGATCATAGTATGTTGATTGATCATATGTTGATTGATCATATGTTGATTGATCATATGTTGATTGATCATATGTTGATTGATCATATGTTGATTGATCATATGTTGATTGATCATATGTTGATTGATCATGGTATGTTCATTGATCATATGTTGATTGATCATATGTTGATTGATCATGGTATGTTGATTGATCATGGTATGTTGATTGATCATAGTATGTTGATTGATCATATGTTGATTGATCATGGTATGTTGATTGATCATGGTATGTTGATTGATCATAGTATGTTGATTGATCTTGGTATGTTGATTGATCATATGTTGATTGATCATGGTATGTTGATTGATCATAGTATGTTGATTGATCATAGTATGTTGATTGATCATAGTATGTTCATTGATCATATGTTGATTGATCATATGTTGATTGATCATATGTTGATTGATCATGTTATGTTGATTGATCATGGTATGTTGATTGATCATATGTTGATTGATCATAGTATGTTGATTGATCATGGTATGTTCATTGATCATATGTTGATTGATCATATGTTGATTGATCATATGTTGTTTGATCATATGTTGATTGATCATATGTTGATTGATCATGGTATGTTGATTGATCATATGTTGATTGATCATAGTATGTTGATTGATCATAGTATGTTGATTGATCATGGTATGTTGATTGATCATATGTTGATTGATCATATGTTGATTGATCATATGTTGATTGATCATGGTATGTTGATTGATCATATGTTGATTGATCATATGTTGATTGATCATGGTATGTTGATTGACCATATGTTGATTGATCATGGTATGTTGATTGATCATATGTTGATTGATCATAGTATGTTGATTGATCATAGTATGTTGATTGATCATGGTATGTTCATTGATCATATGTTGATTGATCATGGTATGTTGATTGATCATATGTTGATTGATCATAGTATGTTGATTGATCATATGTTGATTGATCATATGTTGATTGATCATATGTTGATTGATCATATGTTGATTGATCATATGTTGATTGATCATATGTTGATTGATCATATGTTGATTGATCATATGTTGATTGATCATGGTATGTTGATTGATCATAGTATGTTGATTGATCATAGTATGTTGATTGATCATATGTTGATTGATCATGGTATGTTGATTGATCATGGTATGTTGATTGATCATGGTATGTTCATTGATCATATGTTGATTGATCATGGTATGTTGATTGATCATAGTATGTTGATTGATCATAGTATGTTGATTGATCATAGTATGTTGATTGATCATATGTTGATTGATCATGGTATGTTGATTGATCATAGTATGTTGATTGATCATATGTTGATTGATCATAGTATGTTGATTGATCATGGTATGTTGATTGATCATAGTATGTTGATTGATCATAGTATGTTGATTGATCATAGTATGTTGATTGATCATATGTTGATTGATCATAGTATGTTGATTGATCATGGTATGTTGATTGATCATAGTATGTTGATTGATCATGGTATGTTGATTGATCATATGTTGATTGATCATGGTATGTTGATTGATCATAGTATGTTGATTGATCATAGTATGTTGATTGATCATAGTATGTTCATTGATCATTTGTTGATTGATCATATGTTGATTGATCATATGTTGATTGATCATGTTATGTTGATTGATCATGGTATGTTGATTGATCATATGTTGATTGATCATAGTATGTTGATTGATCATGGTATGTTCATTGATCATATGTTGATTGATCATATGTTGATTGATCATATGTTGATTGATCATATGTTGATTGATCATATGTTGATTGATCATGGTATGTTGATTGATCATATGTTGATTGATCATAGTATGTTGATTGATCATAGTATGTTGATTGATCATGGTATGTTGATTGATCATATGTTGATTGATCATATGTTGATTGATCATATGTTGATTGATCATGGTATGTTGATTGATCATATGTTGATTGATCATATGTTGATTGATCATGGTATGTTGATTGACCATATGTTGATTGATCATGGTATGTTGATTGATCATATGTTGATTGATCATAGTATGTTGATTGATCATAGTATGTTGATTGATCATGGTATGTTCATTGATCATATGTTGATTGATCATGGTATGTTGATTGATCATATGTTGATTGATCATAGTATGTTGATTGATCATATGTTGATTGATCATATGTTGATTGATCATATGTTGATTGATCATATGTTGATTGATCATATGTTGATTGATCATATGTTGATTGATCATATGTTGATTGATCATATGTTGATTGATCATGGTATGTTGATTGATCATGGTATGTTGATTGATCATAGTATGTTGATTGATCATATGTTGATTGATCATGGTATGTTGATTGATCATGGTATGTTGTTTGATCATAGTATGTTGATTGATCATGGTATGTTCATTGATCATATGTTGATTGATCATGGTATGTTGATTGATCATAGTATGTTGATTGATCATAGTATGTTGATTGATCATAGTATGTTGATTGATCATATGTTGATTGATCATGGTATGTTGATTGATCATAGTATGTTGATTGATCATATGTTGATTGATCATAGTATGTTGATTGATCATGGTATGTTGATTGATCATAGTATGTTGATTGATCATAGTATGTTGATTGATCATAGTATGTTGATTGATCATATGTTGATTGATCATAGTATGTTGATTGATCATGGTATGTTGATTGATCATATGTTGATTGATCATATGTTGATTGATCATATGTTGATTGATCATGGTATGTTGATTGATCATGGTATGTTGATTGATCATGGTATGTTGATTGATCATGGTATGTTGATTGATCATATGTTGATTGATCATATGTTGATTGATCATATGTTGATTGATCATATGTTGATTGATCATAGTATGTTGATTGATCATAGTATGTTGATTGATCATATGTTGATTGATCATGGTATGTTGATTGATCATAGTATGTTGATTGATCATATGTTGATTGATCATAGTATATTGATTGATCATGGTATGTTGATTGATCATATGTTGATTGATCATATGTTGATTGATCATATGTTGATTGATCATGGTATGTTGATTGATCATATGTTGATTGATCATATGTTGATTGATCATAGTATGTTGATTGATCATAGTATGTTGATTGATCATAGTATGTTGATTGATCATGGTATGTTGATTGATCATATGTTGATTGATCATGGTATGTTGATTGATCATGGTATGTTGATTGATCATAGTATGTTGATTGATCATGGTATGTTGATTGATCATATGTTGATTGATCATGGTATGTTGATTGATCATGGTATGTTGATTGATCATAGTATGTTGATTGATCATGGTATGTTGATTGATCATATGTTGATTGATCATGGTATGTTGATTGATCATATGTTGATTGATCATGGTATGTTGATTGATCATATGTTGATTGATCATATGTTGATTGATCATAGTATGTTGATTGATCATAGTATGTTGATTGATCATGGTATGTTGATTGATCATATGTTGATTGATCATTTGTTGATTGATCATATGTTGATTGATCATATGTTGATTGATCATATGTTGATTGATCATATGTTGATTGATCATATGTTGATTGATCATATGTTGATTGATCATAGTATGTTGATTGATCATATGTTGATTGATCATATGTTGATTGATCATATGTTGATTGATCATATGTTGATTGATCATATGTTGATTGATCATATGTTGATTGATCATGGTTTGTTGATTGATCATATGTTGATTGATCATAGTATGTTGATTGATCATATGTTGATTGATCATGGTATGTTGATTGATCATAGTATGTTGATTGATCATATGTTGATTGATCATAGTATGTTGATTGATCATATGTTGATTGATCATAGTATGTTGATTGATCATATGTTGATTGATCATATGTTGATTGATCATGGTATGTTGATTGATCATAGTATGTTGATTGATCATGTTATGTTGATTGATCATGGTATGTTGATTGATCATGGTATGTTGATTGATCATGGTATGTTGATTGATCATGGTATGTTGATTGATCATAGTATGTTGATTGATCATGTTATGTTGATTGATCATGGTATGTTGATTGATCATTTGTTGATTGATCATATGTTGATTGATCATATGTTGATTGATCATATGTTGATTGATCATAGTATGTTGATTGATCATTTGTTGATTGATCATATGTTGATTGATCATATGTTGATTGATCATATGTTGATTGATCATAGTATGTTGATTGATCATAGTATGTTGATTGATCATAGTATGTTGATTGATCATAGTATGTTGATTGATCATAGTATGTTGATTGATCATATGTTGATTGATCATAGTATGTTGATTGATCATAGTATGTTGATTGATCATAGTATGTTGATTGATCATAGTATGTTGATTGATCATGGTATGTTGATTGATCATAGTATGTTGATTGATCATGGTATGTTGATTGATCATAGTATGTTGATTGATCATAGTATGTTGATTGATCATAGTATGTTGATTGATCATATGTTGATTGATCATATGTTGATTGATCATATGTTGATTGATCATATGTTGATTGATCATATGTTGATTGATCATGGTATGTTGATTGATCATGGTATGTTGATTGATCATAGTATGTTGATTGATCATGGTATGTTGATTGATCATATGTTGATTGATCATAGTATGTGGATTGATCATGGTATGTTGATTGATCATGGTATGTTGATTGATCATATGTTGATTGATCATATGTTGATTGATCATATGTTGATTGATCATATGTTGATTGATCATGGTATGTTGATTGATCATATGTTGATTGATCATATGTTGATTGATCATGGTATGTTGATTGATCATATGTTGATTGATCATATGTTGATTGATCATAGTATGTTGATTGATCATGGTATGTTGATTGATCACAACATGTTGATTGATCATAGTGTGTTGATTGATCACAACATGTTGATTGATCATATGTTGATTGATCATTTGTTGATTGATCATATGTTGATTGATCATATGTTGATTGATCATAGTATGTTGATTGATCATATGTTGATTGATCATAGTATGTTGATTGATCATATGTTGATTGATCATATGTTGGTTGATCATGGTATGTTGATTGATCATGGTATGTTGATTGATCATGGTATGTTGATTGATCATAGTATGTTGATTGATCATGGTATGTTGATTGATCATAGTATGTTGATTGATCATAGTATGTTGATTGATCATAGTATGTTGATTGATCATATGTTGATTGATCATATGTTGATTGATCATATGTTGATTGATCATATGTTGATTGATCATATGTTGATTGATCATGGTATGTTGATTGATCATGGTATGTTGATTGATCATAGTATGTTGATTGATCATGGTATGTTGATTGATCATATGTTGATTGATCATAGTATGTGGATTGATCATGGTATGTTGATTGATCATGGTATGTTGATTGATCATATGTTGATTGATCATATGTTGATTGATCATATGTTGATTGATCATATGTTGATTGATCATGGTATGTTGATTGATCACAACATGTTGATTGATCATATGTTGATTGATCATAGTATGTTGATTGATCATAGTATGTTGATTGATCATTTGTTGATTGATCATATGTTGATTGATCATATGTTGATTGATCATGGTATGTTGATTGATCATATGTTGATTGATCATAGTATGTTGATTGATCATAGTATGTTGATTGATCATTTGTTGATTGATCATATGTTGATTGATCATATGTTGATTGATCATAGTATGTTGATTGATCATATGTTGATTGATCATGGTATGTTGATTGATCATAGTATGTTGATTGATCATATGTTGATTGATCATAGTATGTTGATTGATCATATGTTGATTGATCATAGTATGTTGATTGATCATGGTATGTTGATTGATCATATGTTGATTGATCATATGTTGATTGATCATGGTATGTTGATTGATCATAGTATGTTGATTGATCATAGTATGTTGATTGATCATAGTATGTTCATTGATCATATGTTGATTGATCATATGTTGATTGATCATATGTTGATTGATCATGGTATGTTGATTGATCATGGTATGTTGATTGATCATAGTATGTTGATTGATCATAGTATGTTCATTGATCATATGTTGATTGATCATATGTTGATTGATCATATGTTGATTGATCATAGTATGTTGATTGATCATGGTATGTTGATTGATCATATGTTGATTGATCATATGTTGATTGATCATGGTATGTTGATTGATCATAGTATGTTGATTGATCATAGTATGTTGATTGATCATAGTATGTTGATTGATCAAGGTATGTTGATTGATCATATGTTGATTGATCATATGTTGATTGATCATGGTATGTTGATTGATCATAGTATGTTGATTGATCATAGTATGTTGATTGATCATAGTATGTTCATTGATCATTTGTTGATTGATCATATGTTGATTGATCATATGTTGATTGATCATAGTATGTTGATTGATCATATGTTGATTGATCATATGTTGATTGATCATATGTTGATTGATCATAGTATGTTGATTGATCATAGTATGTTCATTGATCATATGTTGATTGATCATATGTTGATTGATCATATGTTGATTGATCATAGTATGTTGATTGATCATTTGTTGATTGATCATATGTTGATTGATCATATGTTGATTGATCATATGTTGATTGATCATAGTATGTTGATTGATCATAGTATGCTGATTGATCATTTGTTGATTGATCATATGTTGATTGATCATATGTTGATTGATCATATGTTGATTGATCATAGTATGTTGATTGATCATGGTATGTTGATTGATCATATGTTGATTGATCATATGTTGATTGATCATATGTTGATTGATCATATGTTGATTGATCATGGTATGTTGATTGATCATAGTATGTTGATTGATCATGGTATGTTCATTGATCATATGTTGATTGATCATAGTATGTTGATTGATCATAGTATGTTGATTGATCATAGTATGTTGATTGATCATGGTATGTTGATTGATCATAGTATGTTGATTGATCATGGTATGTTCATTGATCATATGTTGATTGATCATAGTATGTTGATTGATCATGGTATGTTCATTGATCATATGTTGATTGATCATAGTATGTTGATTGATCATAGTATGTTGATTGATCATAGTATGTTGATTGATAATAGTATGTTCATTGATCATATGTTGATTGATCATATGTTGATTGATCATATGTTGATTGATCATGTTATGTTGATTGATCATGGTATGTTGATTGATCATATGTTGATTGATCATAGTATGTTGATTGATCATGGTATGTTCATTGATCATATGTTGATTGATCATATGTTGATTGATCATATGTTGATTGATCATATGTTGATTGATCATATGTTGATTGATCATAGTATGTTGATTGATCATGGTATGTTGATTGATCATGGTATGTTCATTGATCATAGTATGTTGATTGATCATATGTTGATTGATCAGATGTTGATTGATCATATGTTGATTGATCATATGTTGATTGATCATATGTTGATTGATCATATTTTGATTGATCATGGTATGTTCATTGATCATATGTTGATTGATCATATGTTGATTGATCATATGTTGATTGATCATGGTATGTTGATTGATCATGGTATGTTGATTGATCATATGTTGATTGATCATATGTTGATTGATCATGGTATGTTGATTGATCATATGATGATTGATCATAGTATGTTGATTGATCATAGTATGTTGATTGATCATTTGTTGATTGATCATATGTTGATTGATCATATGTTGATTGATCATATGTTGATTGATCATATGTTGATTGATCATATGTTGATTGATCATGGTATGTTGATTGATCATGGTATGTTGATTGATCATAGTATGTTGATTGATCATATGTTGATTGATCATATGTTGATTGATCATATGTTGATTGATCATATGTTGATTGATCATATGTTGATTGATCATATGTTGATTGATCATATGTTGATTGATCATGGTATGTTCATTGATCATATGTTGATTGATCATATGTTGATTGATCATGGTATGTTGATTGATCATGGTATGTTGATTGATCATAGTATGTTGATTGATCATATGTTGATTGATCATGGTATGTTGATTGATCATGGTATGTTGATTGATCATAGTATGTTGATTGATCATGGTATGTTGATTGATCATATGTTGATTGATCATGGTATGTTGATTGATCATAGTATGTTGATTGATCATAGTATGTTGATTGATCATAGTATGTTCATTGATCATATGTTGATTGATCATATGTTGATTGATCATATGTTGATTGATCATGTTATGTTGATTGATCATGGTATGTTGATTGATCATATGTTGATTGATCATAGTATGTTGATTGATCATGGTATGTTCATTGATCATATGTTGATTGATCATATGTTGATTGATCATATGTTGATTGATCATATGTTGATTGATCATATGTTGATTGATCATGGTATGTTGATTGATCATATGTTGATTGATCATAGTATGTTGATTGATCATAGTATGTTGATTGATCATGGTATGTTGATTGATCATATGTTGATTGATCATATGTTGATTGATCATATGTTGATTGATCATGGTATGTTGATTGATCATATGTTGATTGATCATATGTTGATTGATCATGGTATGTTGATTGACCATATGTTGATTGATCATGGTATGTTGATTGATCATATGTTGATTGATCATAGTATGTTGATTGATCATAGTATGTTGATTGATCATGGTATGTTCATTGATCATATGTTGATTGATCATGGTATGTTGATTGATCATATGTTGATTGATCATAGTATGTTGATTGATCATATGTTGATTGATCATATGTTGATTGATCATATGTTGATTGATCATATGTTGATTGATCATATGTTGATTGATCATATGTTGATTGATCATATGTTGATTGATCATATGTTGATTGATCATGGTATGTTGATTGATCATGGTATGTTGATTGATCATAGTATGTTGATTGATCATATGTTGATTGATCATGGTATGTTGATTGATCATGGTATGTTGTTTGATCATAGTATGTTGATTGATCATGGTATGTTCATTGATCATATGTTGATTGATCATGGTATGTTGATTGATCATAGTATGTTGATTGATCATAGTATGTTGATTGATCATAGTATGTTGATTGATCATATGTTGATTGATCATGGTATGTTGATTGATCATAGTATGTTGATTGATCATATGTTGATTGATCATAGTATGTTGATTGATCATGGTATGTTGATTGATCATAGTATGTTGATTGATCATAGTATGTTGATTGATCATAGTATGTTGATTGATCATATGTTGATTGATCATAGTATGTTGATTGATCATGGTATGTTGATTGATCATAGTATGTTGATTGATCATGGTATGTTGATTGATCATATGTTGATTGATCATGGTATGTTGATTGATCATAGTATGTTGATTGATCATAGTATGTTGATTGATCATAGTATGTTCATTGATCATTTGTTGATTGATCATATGTTGATTGATCATATGTTGATTGATCATGTTATGTTGATTGATCATGGTATGTTGATTGATCATATGTTGATTGATCATAGTATGTTGATTGATCATGGTATGTTCATTGATCATATGTTGATTGATCATATGTTGATTGATCATATGTTGATTGATCATATGTTGATTGATCATATGTTGATTGATCATGGTATGTTGATTGATCATATGTTGATTGATCATAGTATGTTGATTGATCATAGTATGTTGATTGATCATGGTATGTTGATTGATCATATGTTGATTGATCATATGTTGATTGATCATATGTTGATTGATCATGGTATGTTGATTGATCATATGTTGATTGATCATATGTTGATTGATCATGGTATGTTGATTGACCATATGTTGATTGATCATGGTATGTTGATTGATCATATGTTGATTGATCATAGTATGTTGATTGATCATAGTATGTTGATTGATCATGGTATGTTCATTGATCATATGTTGATTGATCATGGTATGTTGATTGATCATATGTTGATTGATCATAGTATGTTGATTGATCATATGTTGATTGATCATATGTTGATTGATCATATGTTGATTGATCATATGTTGATTGATCATATGTTGATTGATCATATGTTGATTGATCATATGTTGATTGATCATATGTTGATTGATCATGGTATGTTGATTGATCATGGTATGTTGATTGATCATAGTATGTTGATTGATCATATGTTGATTGATCATGGTATGTTGATTGATCATGGTATGTTGTTTGATCATAGTATGTTGATTGATCATGGTATGTTCATTGATCATATGTTGATTGATCATGGTATGTTGATTGATCATAGTATGTTGATTGATCATAGTATGTTGATTGATCATAGTATGTTGATTGATCATATGTTGATTGATCATGGTATGTTGATTGATCATAGTATGTTGATTGATCATATGTTGATTGATCATAGTATGTTGATTGATCATGGTATGTTGATTGATCATAGTATGTTGATTGATCATAGTATGTTGATTGATCATAGTATGTTGATTGATCATATGTTGATTGATCATAGTATGTTGATTGATCATGGTATGTTGATTGATCATATGTTGATTGACCATATGTTGATTGATCATATGTTGATTGATCATGGTATGTTGATTGATCATGGTATGTTGATTGATCATGGTATGTTGATTGATCATGGTATGTTGATTGATCATATGTTGATTGATCATATGTTGATTGATCATATGTTGATTGATCATATGTTGATTGATCATAGTATGTTGATTGATCATAGTATGTTGATTGATCATATGTTGATTGATCATGGTATGTTGATTGATCATAGTATGTTGATTGATCATATGTTGATTGATCATAGTATATTGATTGATCATGGTATGTTGATTGATCATATGTTGATTGATCATATGTTGATTGATCATATGTTGATTGATCATGGTATGTTGATTGATCATATGTTGATTGATCATATGTTGATTGATCATAGTATGTTGATTGATCATAGTATGTTGATTGATCATAGTATGTTGATTGATCATGGTATGTTGATTGATCATATGTTGATTGATCTTGGTATGTTGATTGATCATGGTATGTTGATTGATCATAGTATGTTGATTGATCATGGTATGTTGATTGATCATATGTTGATTGATCATGGTATGTTGATTGATCATGGTATGTTGATTGATCATAGTATGTTGATTGATCATGGTATGTTGATTGATCATATGTTGATTGATCATGGTATGTTGATTGATCATATGTTGATTGATCATGGTATGTTGATTGATCATATGTTGATTGATCATATGTTGATTGATCATAGTATGTTGATTGATCATAGTATGTTGATTGATCATGGTATGTTGATTGATCATATGTTGATTGATCATTTGTTGATTGATCATATGTTGATTGATCATATGTTGATTGATCATATGTTGATTGATCATATGTTGATTGATCATATGTTGATTGATCATATGTTGATTGATCATAGTATGTTGATTGATCATATGTTGATTGATCATATGTTGATTGATCATATGTTGATTGATCATATGTTGATTGATCATATGTTGATTGATCATATGTTGATTGATCATGGTATGTTGATTGATCATATGTTGATTGATCATAGTATGTTGATTGATCATATGTTGATTGATCATGGTATGTTGATTGATCATAGTATGTTGATTGATCATATGTTGATTGATCATAGTATGTTGATTGATCATATGTTGATTGATCATAGTATGTTGATTGATCATATGTTGATTGATCATATGTTGATTGATCATGGTATGTTGATTGATCATAGTATGTTGATTGATCATGTTATGTTGATTGATCATGGTATGTTGATTGATCATGGTATGTTGATTGATCATGGTATGTTGATTGATCATGGTATGTTGATTGATCATAGTATGTTGATTGATCATGTTATGTTGATTGATCATGGTATGTTGATTGATCATATGTTGATTGATCATATGTTGATTGATCATATGTTGATTGATCATATGTTGATTGATCATAGTATGTTGATTGATCATTTGTTGATTGATCATATGTTGATTGATCATATGTTGATTGATCATATGTTGATTGATCATAGTATGTTGATTGATCATAGTATGTTGATTGATCATAGTATGTTGATTGATCATAGTATGTTGATTGATCATAGTATGTTGATTGATCATATGTTGATTGATCATAGTATGTTGATTGATCATAGTATGTTGATTGATCATAGTATGTTGATTGATCATAGTATGTTGATTGATCATGGTATGTTGATTGATCATAGTATGTTGATTGATCATGGTATGTTGATTGATCATAGTATGTTGATTGATCATAGTATGTTGATTGATCATAGTATGTTGATTGATCATATGTTGATTGATCATATGTTGATTGATCATATGTTGATTGATCATATGTTGATTGATCATATGTTGATTGATCATGGTATGTTGATTGATCATGGTATGTTGATTGATCATAGTATGTTGATTGATCATGGTATGTTGATTGATCATATGTTGATTGATCATAGTATGTGGATTGATCATGGTATGTTGATTGATCATGGTATGTTGATTGATCATATGTTGATTGATCATATGTTGATTGATCATATGTTGATTGATCATATGTTGATTGATCATGGTATGTTGATTGATCATATGTTGATTGATCATATGTTGATTGATCATGGTATGTTGATTGATCATATGTTGATTGATCATATGTTGATTGATCATAGTATGTTGATTGATCATGGTATGTTGATTGATCACAACATGTTGATTGATCATAGTATGTTGATTGATCACAACATGTTGATTGATCATATGTTGATTGATCATAGTATGTTGATTGATCATAGTATGTTGATTGATCATTTGTTGATTGATCATATGTTGATTGATCATATGTTGATTGATCATAGTATGTTGATTGATCATATGTTGATTGATCATAGTATGTTGATTGATCATATGTTGATTGATCATATGTTGATTGATCATGGTATGTTGATTGATCATGGTATGTTGATTGATCATGGTATGTTGATTGATCATAGTATGTTGATTGATCATAGTATGTTGATTGATCATAGTATGTTGATTGATCATGTTATGTTGATTGATCATATGTTGATTGATCATATGTTGATTGATCATGGTATGTTGATTGATCATAGTATGTTGATTGATCATAGTATGTTGATTGATCATATGTTGATTGATCATAGTATGTTGATTGATCATGGTATGTTGATTGATCATAGTATGTTGATTGATCATATGTTGATTGATCATATGTTGATTGATCATGGTATGTTGATTGATCATGGTATGTTGTTTGATCATAGTATGTTGATTGATCATGGTATGTTCATTGATCATATGTTGATTGATCATGGTATGTTGATTGATCATAGTATGTTGATTGATCATAGTATGTTGATTGATCATATGTTGATTGATCATAGTATGTTGATTGATCATGGTATGTTGATTGATCATAGTATGTTGATTGATCATGGTATGTTGATTGATCATAGTATGTTGATTGATCATAGTATGTTGATTGATCATAGTATGTTGATTGATCATAGTATGTTGATTGATCATAGTATGTTCATTGATCATATGTTGATTGATCATATGTTGATTGATCATATTTTGATTGATCATAGTATGTTGATTGATCATGGTATGTTGATTGATCATATGTTGATTGATCATATGTTGATTGATCATGGTATGTTGATTGATCATAGTATGTTGATTGATCATAGTATGTTGATTGATCATATGTTGATTGATCATATGTTGATTGATCATGGTATGTTGATTGATCATATGTTGATTGATCATATGTTGATTGATCATAGTATGTTGATTGATCATAGTATGTTGATTGATCATAGTATGTTGATTGATCATGTTATGTTGATTGATCATATGTTGATTGATCTCAGTATGTTGATTGATCATATGTTGATTGATCATATGTTGATTGATCATAGTATGTTGATTGATCATAGTATGTTGATTGATCATAGTATGTTGATTGATCATTTGTTGATTGATCATATGTTGATTGATCATATGTTGATTGATCATATGTTGATTGATCATAGTATGTTGATTGATCATAGTATGTTGATTGTCGTATGGCTTGTGATTGAAGTGTGTGGCGGAGTGCTGTTGGCCAGTGATTCCGTGTCTGCGATCTTCTCTCATTCAAAGTACGGCGATCAGAATTACGACAACAAGGAGAACTGCGATTGGTACATAGCGGCTGAGAACGACCGATTCCGAATCAGACTTCACTTCCAGGCATTCGAAGTGGAAGAGGAAACGGATTGCGAGTAAGTAAGCAGACGACGACGACGATGATGATGATGAACAACGACAAGCAGCGATTAATTAACGACGATCATATTAATAGGCATCATCTGATGTGATGAGCAATATAGCGCTATAGAAAAAATTGCCATCTTCATGCAGTCATACATACACACACACACACACACACACACACACGCATGCGCGCGCACACTTAGGCCTATATATAGCACATAATATACCAACGTATACCTGCTTTCGTACAAAACAGAAGAAACAATTGCCGACATGACATTGGGAATTTATGCTGGATGTCAATACATGATTGTTATGACACTCATCACCAGTTCCTGCAACCTGCCCCCTTTTCTCCAACCCCCCAATGTCTTTGACGAAGCTGCTTAGATCCACAACTGATTGGCAGACGAATTTATAATTTATATCTGTCTTGCAGTCTTGTCCTTCATCAGTCATATTGATTAATATCGTTATAATTAATTTTTTGCTGACTTCTATTAATAATAATTAGTATATCTGTTTGAATTGAATGATAATTGCAGATATGACAACGTTGAGATATACGATGGATGGAATAAAACATCAGCTCGTTTGGGTCGTCACTGCGGACATGAGGTAAAAGTCGGCACACAATCCAATTCCAGTTATCTTATCTTCCAGACACTTTCAGTCGATCCTCCGTTAATTTTAATAGAGTATAGACAAAAGAGAATTAAAGGTAGCCTACATGCGACGACGTGTATACTTATACTTATTTTAGTGGCCATTGTATGCCGTGCTGCAGATGGCTTAATGATTATGCAATGACGTTGTTTCTCTTTCACTGAAAACGTGTATCGACGGTGAAGGATAATTATGCCACTGGTGGCAAATTCATTGCGAAAGAAACCACTTCTCGTTGCTTTAACTTGCTTATTATGGCTGTCAAGCATGCATGGGCGCCCGCAGACTTTTTTGCAGGAGGGGCAAAATTCGATGGTCATGAGAGGCGTTCTCTGCGCTTTCGTATAGTATACTGTTTTTTACAGTGTCACATCAAATATAATATATCATTAAGAAACTATAGACAGTTACATTGCCTATAGGCCTAGTGTACTGTTCTTTACAGTGTCACATCAAATATAATATATCATTAAGAAACTATAGACAGTTACATTGCCTATAGTATACTGTTCTTTACAGTGTCACATCAAATATTGGCTATATCATTAAGAAACTATTGACAGTTACATTGCCTATAGGCTACTGTTTTTTACAGTGTCACATCAAATATAATATATCATTAAGAAACTATAGACAGTTACATTGCCTATAGTGTACTGTTCTTTACAGTGTCACATCAAATATTGGCTATATCATTAAGAAACTATTGACAGTTACATTGCCTATAGGCCTACTGTTCTTTACAGTGTCACATCAAATATAATTTATCATTAAGAAACTATAGACAGTTACACCCGTTTACCAAACAATGTATATCGCGAGAACAACAACAATTGCTATTGTAATCATCTGTCGTCGTCATCCTTTGTCTCCAGATTCCTCCTGATTTCCTGTCTTCTGGTTCACATCTTCTGCTGAACTTTAAGACGGACGACACGATCTTCTGGAAGGGATTCTCTGCCACCTACGTCCAAGTCCACCCCAACTCTCTCCAACAGCCACCCCCGCCGACCACGGGAGGCAGCAGAGATACTGGAGGCGGAGGAGGGTCAGGAGGTCAGTCCCAGGTGCAGACGATCGACGGAAGAATGAGAACGAGGAACAAGAAGAACCAATCGACTCAAACGAGAATGACGTAATATCAGAAGATATACATTATATATGACGTCATCGTCGTCCTCGTTGCGGTCGTCTCTATCGTTCTTAGTTTAATACTCTTCATTAAAATACTCTTCATTAATATCTCTATTTTACCAAAGGTCATTTCTTAAGCAGCTTTTGAGTTGACCCCCGTCCAATGCGGGTCGTATCCGTCGTTTTCAAATTCTTACCTCTCTCTCAGCTGCAGCTACTGACTTCAACGTGCGTTTCAACGTGAGACATAGCGCTAGAGAAATACCGAAGACGTTGATGTATCGCAGTGGACGTAGACAGAAAAAAGACTTCGGATATGATTATAGACGGAGGTATACACGTCAATGACGTCATGATGATGTCACTGCCAAAATAGCGATAAAACGCAGAGTTTATTGTGGACTTGTGTGAAGAGAAAAACTTCGTGGAGTTCTTGTACTTAAAAAATTTTATTCTGAGTTTTTGAGATGATCCCGAACAGACTCTTCTCGCAGCAGAATGTCAACAAAAACAAAACCGTTTTCACTGCTTTTAAACTTTTAAAAATTTCTATGAGTTGTCAGTATTAGAGGATGTCAAAAGAAAGACAGCTGTTTTTAATATTATGTTCACACTTTTAGACTCGTATTCGTTGAAAATTAGATTAAAATCGTTGAATAAAAAGTGATCCTGAGTATAATAATTTATTCTGTTCTCTCTTTCTCCTGATTTGGCGTCTGATTTGCAATCTTGAGGTTTAAATTGCTTAAGCCTTCAAATTAGTTTGGTTGAATGACAACTTTACGAGGAAACATAATAAAAATAATAGGAACACACAAGCTGCGTGTATTATGGGCTACCATTATATGGCCTAGAGTCGATTTTTGGCGACGCTCGAAAAATCATCTGAACTGGCCAAACTCCAAAAAGTTTGCTTGACTTTGAAATGCATTGAAATATATTTCAAAGAGAATACAGCGAGTAGAAGAGGAAATCATGAGCAGAAGAAGTAAGTAAGTAAGTACTTAAGAGAGCACAGTGAGCAGAAGAGAGCACAGGAAGCACAAAAGAGCACAAAGAGCAGAAGTGAGCAAGCGAGACACAAATTTTTAACTGTCTTACGACAAATACAAATACCAACTAGTAATTTTAGCATAGACTTTTATTAAATTATTTGACAGTTCTTCTAATGTCAACAGCTTTCATCTGACGTTGTTTCAAATCACAGTTTCTTCTTCTTCTCACAATCTTTGCATTAGATTCTAAAAAGCGCAACTAACAAAATGCAGAAAGTTCTAAGAATATATTAGAATAGAAGCTGCTGAGTAGACAAAATATGACGGCTGACGAACTGCTTGAAGAAAAGCTCGCCAGACGGGGGATTCCGGGGGAACTGAGACTCCATAAAAACAACAATGAAGGAGGATGAATGTGATGGAGAGTGGATATGGATGTCTATGTCTGAAGTGTTCCTGCTCCAATCCCGTATCCAACTCCTTTCGGACCAAAACACTTTCCATAACAACCTACAACAACCATCAACAAAATAATCGGCTCATCTTCACGCAATGTCAACAAAATCTAATCACAATAGAACATTTATATAGCGCCAGTACAAGAGAAAACTAATCAGAGTCTTATTTCTAATGTAATCCATAGATGCTTCTGCAATGTTTGTTGGCAGTTTATTGTTGTAGTGTATAATTATGTTGCAATATATTCTCATCATCTCATGAGAGTCACGCTTCATGAAACAGAGAAGATGGATTTGTCATTTCCTCCATCTGCAGCATCAGTCAGGTATCATCCAAAATTAATGGATTCCACAAAATAAATTATGTTCAGGATGATTTGTGGATCACTATAGCAACTGAACAAGATGATCTCACTGATACATAGAAGTGTTCAGTGTATTCTATTACGTCACTCAACCACAAAATACCTTTGCAATAGATTTCTCCATCTTTGTCGTTGAGACTTGTCGAGTCCAACGCCTTGTGACACTTGACGCAGTTGAAGCAACTCTTGTGCCAGTTCTACAATTAATCATTATCATCATCATCATCATCATCATCATCATCATCATCATCGTCATCGCTATCATCGTTATCATCACTATCATCATCATCAACACAATGCACACAATACATTTATACAATGAAAATATGTAGATGATTACCAACATCAGCCGATCATTTCAATGATACCAACATGTGAAAACATGAATTGTTGCAATGATAGTTTTGCTATAATATTATTGGACTAAATATTGATGCACAAACTAAATGTCTCGATTCTGATTAACACTATATAATATATCTATCTATTTCTATTTGAATAGAATGAATAATGAGTTAACTATATTTGCTAAATATAATATCAGCAACAGCACTTCTAATTACTGATACCATCTAGTCATAAGCAACATGATTGGCATCCTTCGTCATGCTGCTGCTGCTGCTGTTGCTGTCGATTAATCATCGATCTCTGTCATTCTATGACACTTTCACTTGAGAGGATGGATCAGTGATGTGTGTAAATTATTGCATCATTATTCAATCACAAAACAAGTCATATATAACGAAGACAGGTTTTTTTGCATATTTAATAGCACACCAAAGCTACAGACAATCATGATCTTTTTGTTTTGTCGAAAGAAGACATTTGCATTAGCTATTAATTATTATGCTTCTCTTCATGAAATGATTTCTAGCACAGCGCATTGGCTTCGTACGCTATATTGTAAATCCAGATGACCACGACAGTATAGTGTGTAGTGGTTAGTGATAAAATTATATGACTCACCTGTCCGACGGCTATCTTCTTCTCTGCTTCGTAAACTCTTTTTCCACATCTTGGACATCCTCCTTCAACGGTGCCACCTGTTATGCCAGCGTCCACACCCACAGTCCTACAGCAGCACATCACAACACACTCACAACACACTCACATCACATCACACTCACATCACACTCACATCGCATCACACTCACACACCAATCCATCACCTGCTCACTGCTCTAATTTCACGTATAAACCGGTTCAACTAAAAGAACTGTCATATATATCAGGAATTAACAACTAACAAATATACCACTAATTAAACAAACAGCCAATTACTTCATAATATGATTATATGAAGTTCATATAATCAGTTCACTGATAGATGCAAACAATAGATACAGATTTAGAATTCTATGAGTATTACAATATACATAACATGCTACATGCAGATATAAAAGAAACAAATGAAAAGAGACACAAAGCCTCACAGAAAGGACATAATTATCACGACTTGAGACTAACACAACGAGGAGAGTAAATAATGATGAAGACATTGCCATGCTATAGAATAGTATTGAAGCTTTGAATGAGTATTTATACGATGCATACCTTGCCTGGGTGTGTGCGCTGCCTGTGTCCATGCTCAGCACTCCTGCGCCCTGGCCAAACCCGTAACCCTTCGGACCAAAGCTCTTCCCATGACACGACTTACAGTAGAGACTGCCCTCATGTTCCGCCACGTTTGTACTCTCTAACATCTTGTTACAAGCAGCTGCAATCAATCAATCAATCAATCAATCAATTAATCAAATGCCGTTCATAAGATTCTGCAGATGATCTTTTTCTCATTCTCTTAGGAGGCCTCGCTGACATACATAAGTGCTTTTGTCTCTGTCTGCCTGCCTGCCTGTCTGTCTGTCTGCATGTCTGTTAGAATTGCATTGATCTCTTTAAGCCTGCTAACCATGAGATGAAATTTGCACTTTCAAACCGTTTTCATTTCTTGCTAGTATCAATAATTCATACAGACATCTTGAAGAGTACAGTTAAAGATAAAATACAAGAACAAAATATTAATACATGTCTTTGTGTGTTGAGTATTAGACAAACCCCACCACCCACCCTCCCATCACACCCATACCACACGCCTTCCCATAAACAAAGGCCTTCTTGACGTAGAGCCCAGCCAATGTCTGATTTCAATGAGAGAATAATCTGCTCAAGAATAAATTAAGATTACAGGTATCTAAAATGCTTATAATTAGCCTATAGTCCAAGATTAGATTATGATACAAGTTATACAACCAAGCCCACGTATACAGGGTGGGCCATAAAAAAGTAACCCCCTAAGGATTTTTGTCCATATCTTGGCCGAAAGTAAAAATTTCGAAATGAAATTTTATAGTCTTAAAGACAATTCATATTTACACATGATGGCCAGATTTCATCAAAATATTTCAAACGGAACAAAAGTTATGCCACTTTTAGGGAGGCCACCCACCGTTTTTTGACGATTCAAAAACAAAATGCAACAAAAGCTAGGTTTTTTGTCAATATCTTGGGCAGAAGTAAGAGTATCTAAATGAAATTTTACAAGCTTAGAGACAATTCATATATACACATGATGGCCAGATTTCATAAAAATATTTCAAGCACAACAAAAGTTATACCACTTTTAGTCAGGCCACCCACCGATTTTTGGCGATCAAAAAACGTAACGCAACAAAAAAGTAACAAAAACGTGATTTTATTATTTTATTAAGTCTCATCTCAAATAACTGTTGTAAAATGAACTTGGTAGTGCTTCACAACTTGTATTCAATGTGCCTACCACCAGTGCCAACACTTCTTTTGAGTCTCTTTGCAAAGTTCTTGATGGACCTGTTGATTAATCTGACAGATTCCTTATTTACCAATTTGAGCGTCATCTTGCTAAGTGACTTCTCAGTGATGTGTAGCCACGCTGGTGCTTTATTTCTTTTTTAAATAGTAATAATAATGATCATCTGACAATATCAAGCCTTTTTGATAACAATTATTTGAGATTAGACTTAATAAAATCGTGTTTTTGCTGCGTTACGTCTTTGAATCGTCAAAAAATGGGGGTTGGCCTCATTAAAAGTGGTATAACCTTTGTTCTGTTTGAAATATTTTGATGAACTCTGGCCACCATGTGTAGATATGAATTGTCTTTAAACCTGGAAAATTTCATTTTGATATTCTTACTTTTGACCAAGATATTGGCCAGAATAATTGAATTGATTTTTTAAAACTTTTTGTTGCGTCGCGTTTTTGAATCGTCAAAAAACGGTGGGTGGCCTCACTAAAGGTGATGCAACTTTTGTTCTCTGTGAAATATTTTGATGAAATCTGGTCATCATGTGTAAATATGAATTGTCTTTAAGCCTGTAAAATTTCATTTCAAAATTCTTACTTCTGACCAAGATATGGACAAAACACCGTAGGGGGTTACTTTTTTATGGCCCACCCTGTACATGTGTGACTCTATGATGTATTCATTTGTATAATTATATGACTATATGTATTATATATATATATATAAATGATATATATATACACCGTGTGTACATACATGTGTGTACATCTATGGGTGTGCTATACATGGGTGTGTATGTAGCGCTATAATTATGTGGGTGTGATTGCATTTTGGTTGAACGACTGTTGAGATGCTCACTGCATTTGAAGCACATCGTGTGTGTGTGTGTGTGTGTTGAGATAGAGAGAGACTCACTGCATTTGAAGCACATCGTGTGTGTGTGTGTGTGTGTGTGTGTGTGTGTGTAGGTGTGTGTGTGTGTGTGTGTGTGTGTGTGTGTGTGTGTGTGTGTGTTGAGATAGAGAGAGACTCACTGCATTTGAAGCACATCGTGTGTGTGTGTGTGTGTATGTGTGTGTGTGTGTGTGTGTGTGTTTGGATAGAGAGAGACTCACTGCATTTGAAGCACATCGTGTGCCACTTGTTACCAGCCGCAAGTTTCGCTTCATTGTGGTAGACGGCTTTGTTGCATTTCGGACATTTGTCCGATGGCTGTGCTTTCCAAGACATCCTCCTTGAAACGTCGTCAGCTGCTGATGCTGCTGCTGCTGCAAACAATCAAACACTTCTGATGAGAAGAAAAAGAGAGGATGATCAGTGGCAATAAAACTCATGGTTACAGTTTACTTTTGATATCAACTTGTCAATCTGTATAAAACAATCAGTTCACTGTCCACAGAATTAGGCCTAACTACGGCCATAGATGTAAAAAAAAACGATGGAAACAGAATAAAAAACGGTAAAAAAGTCGGTTTTTTCGGGAAAAAACACAAAAAACGATAAAAAACGGAAACGGAAAATAATGACTTTGCTACATCTAAAACCGCATTTTAAACTTGAAAATCGTGATTAGGAACCTACTACACGCAGGCTATCTCTTAAATGATGATGATGTTAAACGATTAAATAATGACTTTAGTTAGCTGAATTCTTGAGAGTTGGCCGAAAACATAAGAAATATCAGAAAAAAATTAAAATTAAGGAAAATAATAACAGAAAGTAAATAAATAAATAACGTTAAAGAAAAAAATAAAAAAAACGATAAAAAACGATGGGACAGCAAATTATTCTGCTCAAGGCTTATTTAAAATTCTTCCATTGCTTTTCCACAAATGTTCAAACCACAATAATTATGACCGCTGAGTAGGCCTACTTTCCATCATCAAGTTAATAAGTCAGTAAGATTTTTAGGTAAATTATGTTTAGAGTCACAACTTTACGAATCAAAAATAAATGGTCAGTAACATCAAATGCTTTGGACAAGTCAACTAATGATTCGTAAAGTTGTGACTCTAAACATAAGCATCAAGAGTTGGGTCAACATAATTATGATGTTGGAAGACGTGTGAAGTCAACTGCCTCGTTGGCTGTCACGTCAACATGTCTTGACCATAGGCGTAGGGGACATTTGAGCGTTGGGGGGGGGGGGGCAAAAATGAGACTTTTGCCCGAAAAATTTTTTGTGATCCGGCCGAAATCTTGAGAAAAATTCCCGTTACGTTTGCCCGAAAATTCTGACGACCTTTTTTAGTCAACCGACCTTTTTTGTTCGGGCAAGTCTGATTTTTCGGGCAAAAAGACCCGGAAAAAATAAAAAAAAATAAATTTTGTTAAAACTTTTTTATTTTTCCGGGTCTTCTTGCCCGAAAAATCAGACTTGCCCGAAATTTGGGGGGGCATTTGCCCCCCCTGGACCCCCGTCTCCTACGCCTATGGTCTTGACTATCATTTATTACAACTAACAAGTAACTTCTATAGCACCTGGGCCTTGCGCACTCTGAACGGTTCACTCTACTATTATAGGCGATTGATAAAATCATGTTTAAATACAAAACGATACAATACAAAACGATACAATACAATACAATGTATCGATCGATAGCACATCAAAACCACGTGACAATCTGATCATCGAGATATCCACAAAGACAGAAGGAAAGGCCTGGAAGGGGCAGTGGATCCTGAAGAGACGTTCACAAGAAATCTTTCGTCTAAATCATCTAGATCTGAACTTTTTCGTTATTCTACAGAGAATTGAAATAGCAGAAACGGATTTAAGCTGAAACAAAACTCTGACCTACCTGAACAATAACTTCTTTCAAATCCGGTTCAAAACGTGCAACGTCCTCCTACTAAACAACTTTCTCTTACTACTAAGTCCGGATCAGCAAAACCTCCGCCCAATAATAATACGAACTGATCCACAAATAGTTTATCTGCGCACACTTCTGCACTGACCTAGTTTACAGTAGAGCCGCAGCGCACGATACTGTCAACAGACTGATGCCTCCACTCCGTCACTTGAACTACTGTTGCTGGCCACGACAGAACCTTAGCTGTTTTCGTATGCATATAATTATACATGCCACTCTGGTAATTATTGGGTCCTGGTTTGACTTCAGCCCGTCCACCCCTTCTTCGTACCCCCCCTCAACCAAATAACCGTCCCATTGGTTGATAAAGACCAATAATAATAATAATAATTAATGTTCGGCTGTCGTGGCTTAGTCACTGCAGTCGTCGTCGTCGTCTGCCACACTCAGCAGCGAAGGCGGGAGGAAGGAAGGGGCGTGTCACTTGTGACGTCGCGCATAGCGAAGAGGTTCGTCAGCAGGACAGAAGGGGGAGGGGAGACGTAGATGGGAGTGTCCTAAACTCCTAACCATAAAAGCATAGATGTAGGCCTATCATGATTGTAGCCTAAGAGAGTTTTTGGTCAAAATGACTTTTATCTCTCATGTCCCAATTACATAATTTATTGTCTTTGCTTACTCACTCACTTGTCCGGTCTCTGCATTTAAATGGCGTCACATTGATTCAGACGAAGAACTTCTAGAAAAGGGAATTAAGAATCTCAATGGAAATCGCATGAAACTAGAGGTCACGCAAGTGCTGATAAATAATAATAAGAAGACGACTGTATTTACATTTAAGTATTTATAACTTAATCTTGTTCTAAGTAGGCTAATATGCTGGTCATCTGTTTGGTGCCAATATCATATCCCAGCAGTAGCAGCATTTGCCTTCTCCACGTTCGTCGTCTCCATCCTAACGACTCCAAAGTCCAAAGCACATTCACCGACGATGTCTATGGATCCGCATACAAATTAAGTCCTTGCTGCATGTTTACAATGCCAAATCAGATAAGGAAATCAAGCAGCTGGCTCAACGTGCATCACTGATATTGCCTTATATGGGCTTCTGTCGTCGTATAGGCTATTGGTTCTGTAGACTGACTTAGTCAGCTAGTCAGCCAGGCACTCAGGCTGATAGCAGCATTCACATTCATTCATTCATTCATTCATTCATTCATTCATTCATTCATTCAGTCAGTCAGTCAGTCAGTCAGTCAGTCAGTAAGTCAGAAGTCAGTCACTCATCAGTAAACCAGCCAGTCAGTCTGCCTTCCTGCCAGGCCCTGCTTGCCTGCCTGTATCGTAGTCAGGTAGGGCCTGGCAGGCATGCATGCAGGCAGGCAGGCAGGATTCTACTGCATCAGTCTTGCACTTAGTGACATTACAATTCGCTTTCAACTTGCAAGAAGTGAACAACAGACAAAGATGTACTTAACTTTAAAATCGTCAATTCACTGACCTCAACTTAAAATAATTATAACCACAGAAAGAAGAAGATTATCTTACAAGAAGAACAATAACCAGAAAGAATTAACGCAACATCTTCATTATTTTGAAGTTCCCTACCCAGAGCTGTGCTCAAGGGTATACGTTTTGTCCCTACCACAGATTGCTGCTATCAGCTGAGACGTTTTCTTCAAATCAAATTATCTGATTTTCTTACATAAAAGAAACGCCTTTCTGATTCGGTAGAAACAACTGACTGTCAATATCACTCTGAGATTCAACATCATCATCGACATCTCCCATCAACATTCCTCCGTTCTTTCCTCCTGTTCCTACATCGGTCACTGCGCTGTCACTTGTCGTTGTTGCAACCGAATTGACCTGACCCATCGGAGGAGGATGAGGAGGAGCAGAGCATCCTGCAGGTCTTTGCTGCGAAGAATCTGCTGCGATGAGGAGGAATCTCTCCAACGCAAGTCTCTTATTCGTCGGCTGCAGAAGAACCTCCTCAGACAGATGGCGCTGCTGCTGCTGATGCTGATGCTGAGTCATCATCATCCCTGGATTATTTTCATGCACTACAGCCATATGACCTTCATGATCAAGGTCATCTTTATCCATGTTCCCTCCATGCTTCTGTCTGCTATCGATTGACTTTGGCAGATCAGCATCATCATCATCATCATGTCTAGACGATGCTGCGTTCTGTTGCGATGTCTTTACTTCTCTGTTAGATCTGGCAGAGGAGTCGATTGGTCTCTGCACTCCTCCTCCTCCTCCTCCTCCTCCTCCTTCTCCTCTCTGCAGTTGACCAGCTGTGTGACCATGACGCTGGTTCCCTGCAGCGCTGCAGTTGTCTGAGGCAGGCGAGTCACTGAACGTGCGTGCGATGTTGGGTGACTTCGTGTTCTTCTGCGCATGAACACCGACAGCAAACGACTCATATCTCGAAGATCCTCGACACGATGATGAAGATGAATTCGCTGACGTTTTAGAGATCACCGCCTTCTTCAAGTCTTTCGGAGACGCAACTTTTCCCACCGACGACGATCCAGCCACCCAGCATGACGATGAAGATGACGAACCACCACCGTCGTGACGCATATCGTCAAAATCAGTCGGCAATTGTTTCTTGCGAGTGGAATTCATCCACGACGACGATGACGAAACTTTGTCAATGGAACCAGACGTCAATAATGGAGCATCGCTTGCTGTAGGCATTGCATGATGCGCTACTGGTGCTGCTGCTGCTGCTGCTGCTGCTGCTGCTGTGGCCTTCATCGTTTCAGTCTGCAGTCTTTTGTTCTCTGGCATCTTCTCTCTTCTGTCGGACGAGGAGGGGGAAGAGGAGGAAAGCAGACAATTGTTTTCTTGTTTTGGTTGAGACGTCACATCGCTGATGTTGTTGTTGCGTTCGGAACATTGTGCTGATGAATAATAATTCTTTGAGATGGTTTTATGCACTGCAGGACTGATCATCTCGTTCGACTGCAGCTTTCCAATGGAAGACCACGACGATGAATTGTTGTCCGCAATTCTTTCAGTTGTCAATTGTTTATTGTGTGGAGCAGAAGACCATGAAGAGCTGACGCTTTCAACAGATTCAATCTGCTGCAGTGCGTTGTTCGTCATGAGATGAATTTCTGCTTTATCATGAATCGTCGTCGTTTCAGTCTGCAATGCTCTGTTCGATGACATCATCTTGTCTTCTCTGCAGTCGGGTCGATTCTTGTCTGTGTTGAGTCGATTATTCTTGTCTGCATGCTTTGAATCTCGTCCTTCATAACTTGTCTTCGTCTTCAATCCAACACACATTTCTGATTCATCATTGTCAACCAAATATTTGCTCTTCTGTTCATCATTGTTCAACATCGGTTCAGCATCATCATCATCATCGTCATCTACACTACATCGCCGTTTCATCCCAATCACGTTTTCATCATCGTCGTCGACCTTGACTTTTGTCACCGTCGTCTGACTCGCATCTGTGGTTGGCCGTCGTGGATCAGAATGGAAAACTTGAGCTCGCGTTCGAAGGTTCTGCTTCGAGAAGTCTGTGACTTCGTGAAGTCCAACGTAGGATGACAGCATCGAAGTAACGCTACCTGCTGGAAAGTAGCGACTGTTGTCTTCGCTGCTATTATTGGTTGCAGCAAGCAGAATGTTGTCGTAAACGTCATTGAATTCGGTGGACTTTGGAACGACCGGTGGTGACTTTACTTTCTGTAGCAAAAGATCACTTGAAGTCTCCTGACCCACCACTTGATTATTCAGCGGGGTTTCCATGGTAGTAGTTGCCAAGTGTTCTTTGCTGTTCGGTGGAAGAGGTGGCATTGAGAAGCCGCTCAGCATTAATTTATCATCGGCGGTCGATCCTTCTTTCCGTAATGGTTGGTCCTGACAGCGACGCAGCTTTTCATTCGTATTCGTCGTCAACAGATTCGACGATGATGATTTCATCGATGATAATTGAAGTTTCTTTCCATCTGCTTCAGTCAAATCAAAACAATCTTTTGTCTCTTTAACAATAGCAACAATCGACGGATCATTCAACTCACGTAAATCTTCTGTCGTCGATTCAGATTCTTCTTTCAATTCTACGGCTGCGGCGGCGTATTTCGAGGAACTACTTTTCGTGGAACTACTTTTCGTGGATTGCTGCTGCAGTGATTGGTCGCATTCTTTCAAAGAGTCCACTCCACTGCTCTCCTCTCTCTCACCATCTGCTTCTCTCTTCCTATCGTCTCTGCTTTTATCCTCCACACATGCATCCGTTATTTTGGTTATCTTCTCTTTTGAAAAAACCTCAGTGGAATTCTGATACAAATTAGTTGGATTCGAACCTTTCGTCTGTCGTTCTTTGAAAATAGACGAAGTTACATTAACTGAATCTACTTTATCACGCGAATTGAAAATGCCTGCAGCGGTCTCCATGGAAATCTTCTCAGTGGTTTCCATGGAAATCTTCTCAGTAGTCTCCATCGAAATTTTCTCTTCCTTTTCTCCTTTTCTTCTTTTTGAACATGAAGAATTGACCTTTGATGTAAATGTATTGACGCTGTCAGATGAATTGGAAACGTCTTCGGTCTCCACAGAATTCTTTTCCACTTTTGCTGCTGCTGCTGCTGCATTCTTTGCTGCTGCTGCATCCTTTGCTGCTGCTGTATCCTTTGCTGTTGTATCCTTTCTTTCATGTAATGACGAACTGACATTCGATGAAATTGAATCAACGCTGTCTGGTGGATTGGACGCGTTCTCTTCTTCGATTTCATCAGTTCTTAATTCCTTCTCCTTTGCTCCTCTCTTTTCTCTTCCACTACAATCAAATTTATTGGATGAAACGATGATTGAAGACCCATCACCGGCGATGGAGTGGGGTAAGTATTTCTTATTCTCATAACATGTGCTGAAAGTGTTTGGAAGATTGGCGACACTTCCACATTCGCTGTCGTCGATTGGATCGCAAATCCATCGCGAATTGTTTTCCATGCGAGCAGCAACAACAGACCGACGTGATGTGTCCACGTTGCTTACAGCGTTAGCAACACTTCCAGCGTCGCTGTCGTCTGGAACACTGTAACACCATTCAGGTTCCACGATTGGTTTGACACTAGATGCGTTCGACATGAAAGCGATGATTTCATCTTTGTTTTTATCATCACATCCACTGTTTTTGATCGGCGCTGAAGAAGCAGAACGGCCTTTGCGGTTGTCATCAACATCGGCTGACGACGTTCTACAATGATCTCTGCTCCTCTCCTTCGAAACAAGACGAGAATCTGGTTCTGCTTTGATCTGGCAAATCCTGTTGCACGATTTCTTTTCGTCATGACAATGAACTTCATCTCCATACAGACTTTCTTTGTCGTCATCATCATCATCGAGAATCCATCTTCGACCATCGTTACATCTGCTTCCTGCGTTGCTACCAGCGTCAGAGTCATCGTCGATCTCGTTGATCATCCACAGGGAACCAGTGTTACACGCTGAACTCATTCTTCTATGGTCCGATGATTTGCCTACCAGACGATTGTATTCGTACAGAGATGGTTTTCGCTGACTGGAAATTATTTTCTCTACAACACACGAAACAAAGTTGTACAGCAACACAACAAATCAAAACACTTGTTTAGATTTGAATGTACGCTACAGCGTTGAATACAGATCATAAAGCCGATGGAGCAGAGAGAAAGAACGGTGGATAGCCTACGTTGATCAGATCTTCACAACTTAGGAAAAACTTTTTCGGTAGTCCATGACTGACATTTGCTATTTTTGATTAGTTACTACAATCGATCAAAGCTTCATTGAGGTGACGGATCTGCTAGCATGGATGGCAGAAACAGAGAAGCTTTACTTTGACATAATATTTTCATACTGCAGCAGCTAACACCAGTATACCATGCATTAGGTCATATTATTTTGAGTCGGATAGACAACAGTGGTGACAATAATTAATGCTTTTGAAATCCGATAAGTCTGTCACGGACAATCGCATTTTTGGGGTCCGACAGCGACTGCGTGGACTCATTGCGCCACTGTTGTTGGTGGACCAACAAAATCTGCTCCCAACTCCAGTCCGAACAAAATATCAAATTTTCAAATGGTCACAAAACGCACGAGTTCATTGTCTAGGGAAAAGACAATAGTTTCCGAGTGAGGCCATTCCAACTCCAAACTCCCAAGTAGCCTACGGCCTTCCACAGAGAATGCACGGTTTTAGCAACGATACCTGCAGTTACAACGCCTCGCAGAGTAATTTATTTGTTACCAGCTTCAATATTGTTTGTCTTTTGTTAAATTAATAATCTACAACTGTTGTAGATATGAGAACAACGTACATGTATATTTTGTGCACTCACTCAGTTGACCATGAGACGGACCAGAGCTGCTGACGTCATCTTTTTTACTCCTCGTAGTTTGACTGACGACATCAGTGCGAATGACGTCACTTCCTTTACTCCTCGTAGTTTCACTGACGATATCAGTGCGAATGACGTCACTTCCTTTACTCCTCGTAGTTTCACTGACGACATCATTGCGAATGACGTCACTTCTGCCACTGCCACGACAGTAATCGTCACTCAACGAAACGATTCTTCTCTTAGAATCGACGCTTGTCTTCTCCTTCTCTTCTTCTTCTTCTTCTTCTGCTGCTGCTTCTGTTTTCTCAATGTCATTGCTTGTTGTGATCGACTGCAGTCGAGGAAATGAATCTGGTGAATCACTTGAACAAATCCCAACGACCGTCTGCTCCTCAGATTCCACTTCCACTTCCTCCTCCTTCATCCTCAAATAACTTCCGACTCTGATCTCATCAGGTTCATTCTCATTCGTCGATCCTCCTCCTCCTCCTCCTCCTCCTTCTCCTCCTCCTTCAGCCAGAGACTCACTCACTCTACGGTCTCCTCCTCCTCCTCCTCCTCCTCCTCCTCCTCCTCCTTCCATCTCGACTTCAGGTCTCACTTTGTTACTGAATCGTCGACCTTTCACCTTCTTCACAGCAGCTGCACTCTGTCTGTCTAGACAGTTGTCGATGGACATTGGTCTTTCAATGCAACTATGTCGTTGTCGTCGTTGTCGTCGGTTGGTCTGCTCATGATGATAATGAACTGATGGTAGTTGTTGAAGATTCTGATGTTGGACAACGACAGATGATGAAGACCGGTTGAGTATGACGTCAGACCAACAACTACTTTGTGGTGATCCAATATTAACATGATCTTCGTTCATCTGATCTCGTCTCCAACAGCTGCAGCATGACCTCAGCCTCAGGTAATCGCTCAACAACTGATAGATGAACGCATATTGACCCTGCAACACACAACGTGTGACAATGATGCATTGAACGCATATTGACCCTGCAGCAACACACAACGTGAGACAATGCTTCGACTGAAACTCCAGTAGACAAAAAAAAGAATAAAAGTCAATTTAAGAGAAATTCCATAAAAATTATTAAGCTTAGGCTATAGCTTTAGCTGACAGTTTAACCTGGTTTCGAATCGGTCTCATGACCGAACCTTAACTTGCACATGAAATTAAGTCTCTCACAAAATAACTAATTTTTAAAGAAACAATTGAATCAGATGAATATTTAATAATTCTATGCATGCAAGTATTTCACTCTTGTAAAACTGACTTTAAAGAATATCACATTTGCGTTCAACTTCAACATGACCATAATAATAATTATTATCAAAGCTCAGAAGAGATGCGTTCTGATAGATTGTTGCTTAAACATGTGTTACATCATGTGTTAAATATAAGCAACTCTAAGCTGAATCAACTTGGAGGAAACTGAGCTACTTCGGCCATGTGATGAGATCTAACGGTTTGGAAAAGGAGCTGATGACGGCATGCGGTGAGGGACGGAGAAGATGCGGAAGACCAAGAAAGAAATGGTTGGATGAAGTACAGGAAAAGTCTGGCATGAGACTGGAGGAACTAAGAGAGGCGACTAGGGAGAGGATCAACTGGAGAAGATGCACCAGGGCTTTCGCCAGAGCTCCAGTAGCTGACGGCACCAGGTGACCAGGTGAAGCTGAATAAGCTTATTAGTAGGGCTGCACGTTAATCGCCGTTAACGCCCGCGATTAACGCGTTAAAAAATTTGCGATTAATTTTTTTAACGCGTTAACGCAAAAGACGCATTAAATACTTTATGAATTTTTATCATTTTATGTCAAGTTTTGTAATCATTATTTTTCAAGTAATCATCGGTTATCGGTTACCGCCCACTTCTGTCGAGTCGCCCAACACTTCTCGTACGAGACATGCCTACGTCCGGTCCATCGGCACATGTTGTTTTCGTTATTTCGATCACTTTAAACAGCCGTTTTTGATTTATGATAGATGTTGTTGGTTTTTGTCAAACAATGGAGTCGAAGAAAATGGGCAAAACAGTTATGGACGGACAGTTTAAGTTTAAAACTGATAAGGTAGTCGTTTGTAAATATTGTAACAGAGAATTTAACTACCACCGCAGTAATTCGTCGCTGTCGAACTACTTGGCGGAGAGCGTTAGGCTACCTCTCATGTTCTGTGGTTCTGCCAACATTCTGCCACCTTTTTCGTGCACTAACTGTTTCCGAAGACGATCCGCTTTACGTTGTGAAATTCAAAACCGCTTTCATAAATGATCTCAAAACTCGTCAAGAAAACTGCAACCTTCGCTGGCTATACTTCGCCACAGCCCTGGATCCACGCTTCAAAAAGCTGAAATGCTTTCCAAAAGAAAAGCGAGAGGAAGTCAGGACTGAGCTGCAAATCGTAGTCTCAAGTGTTGAAGAGAAGTTAAAGGAGCAGATACCAGCATCAAACACTGGTATGTTATTGTTCTCTTATTTAAATTAATTTGGTGCATTCATCTGTTGATATAAGTTGTTTATTTTAAAGTCTGCCAAAAACATATGATATTTTATCAATTTTCATCCGACTCAAATGATAAATGGTTGATATCACCGTGGAGGTTGCTTGTAAATTCTGAATGATTGAAGGTCAATCAAATGAACAGACATCAGTGTGATTGGTTGGTAAAACTTGATATCTGTTCAGTTGATTGAGTTGGTGGTAGAGTTGTTGTCCTGTGACTAAGAGAAGGAATTGAGTCTTATAAGGATTCAGGAATACATGACATTGTAGCTTGTCCAGATTTCCGTGAATCTGTAGTTTTGGGTTGTTAGTGCGGTTAAAATAATAATTTCAAATTTTAATAAATGTAATTTAAATTTCTATTATTATTGAGCCTGCCTAAAAATATCGGACTCAAATGATGATAAATGCCATGACCGTGGAGGTTGCTTGTACATTCTGAATGATCAGACAACAGTGTGATTGGTTGATATCTGTTCAGTTGATTGAGTTGGTGTCCTGTGACTAAGAGAATGAATTAAGTCCTATAACGATTCAGGAAAAGTTTGTAAAAAATTTAATTAATTGGAATTTATTATTTTTATTTTAGAACCTGCCAAAAAACTTATGAAATTCTATGAAATTTCTTCTGACGATGATGATGACGACGATAGACCTTTGATTCCACGGGCTAAATCAACTTCGGATGCGCTACTTCGCTACAAAGATGCGCCAGAGATCGATACGGATTCTTGTCCACTGCAGTGGTGGAAGGATCATGCTGGAGCCCACAAAGTCCTGGCCACTGTAGCAAGGAAATACTTAGCGTCTCCGGCCACTACTGTTCCCTGTGAACGATTGTTCTCTCTCTCTGGGAACATTTTGAACAAAAAGAGAGCATCTTTGTCAACAGACAATGTTAATAAACTTGTATGTCTGAGTAACTGGCTGCATTTACAGCTTTAGGCTGTTCAGACCAAATCACATACTCTTTTAAAAATTTCAGGAAATGTGCGATTAATTAATCGCGATTAATTTTTTTAATCGTGCGATTAATCGCGATTAAAAAAATTAATCGAAATGCAGCCCTACTTATTAGGTCACAAACTTTGCTTACTGAATTCTGGATGACATCATCATCGTCGTAATCGTTCAATCTGGATCTCATGAATCGAACGGCACTGAAGATATCGATGACAGAATCCACTTCCGTCTGATCGAGAAGCGACCAGACTAAGGCGAACAGAGCCGCCCTGTTGGCGCCCCCCTCAGCGCCTGGTCTGTTTCCGCAGACAGCAATCGGTCTCCTCAGCGATGACCGGAAGCCGTCTGCTCGACGACCTGGGCTAGATGACGTCATCGTTGCGTCATGCATGCGACATTTCTCCTGCGCTTCATTCCATCGACGAATGTGAGCCAAGAATTGAAGGAAGGATGAGGTGACGGTTGGACATGCATCTGCGTTTTCAGGCCAGAACAGCGGTTCGTACAATCGAAACTTGTGAGAAGTCGTCGATTCGTCGTTTTGTGAGGGAGGAGAGGATGAGGATGAAAATGATGATGAGGAGGATGATGGTCGCAAGATGAAGTCGTGGACGAGAAAGGTCTTGTCCTGCGATGCTTTGAATGATTCTCTCGTCAACGTCAAGCGTTTATTTATCTGGAAAGACCTCGACGACACGAGCGAACTCCTTCTGGAAAAGAGATCACCCAAGTTGGGAAGTTGTTGCATAAGAACGACACATCGTAATCTGTGATTATAGATGACATCCCACAGCGGATCACCACCATTCTTATTATCATCCTGCTTTATTATATTGAAGACCTTCATTGATAAGATGAAAGCATCGCGATGTCGAAAGCTATCCATCAGAATCGGTTTCCTATCATCTATCATCTCTGAATCCTGTTGACCTTTCACCTCCTCACCCTCCTCCGTCCCCTGCATCAAAGTCAACGTTTCTTCGGTTCCTCGTCTGCTACTTCTTCTTCTGCTTCTCTTGAGACTGAACGACGATGAAGGAGGAAGTTTAGTCGGTCGGTCGTAGCTGAGTGAAGAGAATTCTTCTTCCAATGCATTTCTCCTTCCGCAATTGCTGACATCGCTTTCCCTGAACAACCTCTGCGTGGCAAGGAAGAAGCAGTTGAGATGGATTCGTGTGTCAAGATGGTCGAACTCTTCCACCAAACATTGGTAGATGAAAGCGTATTGTCTGATCGACGAAACAGTCTTCACGCGTTCCATGCGAATGAGACTGACGCACTTGATGACGTCAACGATCCCACTCGTCTGACCTTGGGTGAGGAGAAGGTCAAGGGCGACGAACAGACCACTCCTTCCGGCTCCTAGTCTGCACTGCACGATCACACATCTGCTTGGATCCCTCTCTCGTTGGACTCGTCTGACGAAATCAAGGAATGGGATCCGATGGACGGGAAGACCTCGACCATTCCACGCAATGAAATGCCAATGTGTGACGACCGACGATCGATTGGAATCGATTGATGATAGACAGAGACGTCGTCGAATGTAGTACGCTGTCGTTTCAACGGATGTCGTCCGTACACTCACAACACCATAACACTGAGATGATTCGTTGCCACACTGCACTGGCGCCGGTCCACACTCATCGAGAGTCACAAGGTTCCCGCCGTTCAGTTCCCAAACCATTTGCCAGAAGGTTGCCGTTGAGTTTGGAAGTGGGAGTTGGGTGACGACGCACGAGTAAGCAGTGACTGTTCGCATGACACTGGCATTGATGTAGGCGGAGGCGCAGGCGGAGGAGGGGGTGTCTGAGAGTTGGATGAGGTTCTTATCGTATGGAAGAGATTTGAATGATCTGTTGTATGACGAGTTGCGTGGAAGAGACGAATGGATGACTGGATCGATGTATCCAATCGGAAGACTGGAGAACTCTTCGACGATCGGAAGCTGACATTTGCGATATGCGGTGCAGAGATCCTCCAAGGTCATTGGATTGCTACACTTTACGACGTACAAACTTTCATCATAGACTGACGAAGAAGATGATTTGCCTGCGATTAAGTCAACGCATTGCGAACGGATGGAGGGAACAGCGATCTGCATCTGCTGCTGAGACAATTGCTGCTCCTGCTGCTGTTGCATGGAAGAAGAACGATAACTATTGTGAAGAGGGACATTGTAGTGGAGCTGGCCTTGCGGATATCCACAGCAAGGGTCACAGCAGACAAGCGGGTGACAAACGCAAGTGTTACAATGGCACGAGTGACAATCGTGGTTGCCATAGAAACGCGGAGAGTGACTCAAAGACGGAGCGTGGCTCAAGCGTGAATTCTTTTGAATATCTGGATTGGATTCGCGGATGAGGAGGATGAGGCTGGCCAGGTATCGTTTGCGCTCTCGTTTGAACAGCCACACAGCAAGAATAATGATGAGGAAGAGTAGGATGAGTGCGACGATGATGATGGCAGTAATCAAACCGATCGGTGCACCAGGTCCATCGTCCGTTCTCAAGTCGACTCTGGCGAAACTGCGGCGGAATGTTCCACCCAAAGCACTCTCAATCCCGATCCAGATCCGGTAGCGCGTTCCAGGTTGGAGAGGAGCGTTGAAAAACCAGTCTGGCGTAAATCCGTAGAAGGCTCCGTCTCCAATGACCAGCGTTTGGTTCCACATGACCTCTGCTATTGCTGCCACGTAGTATCTGGATTGACGTGTGAGGAACTCTGAATAATGTGGAAGTTTCAACAGATCGTCAGAATCAGCCAACGAGTCGTAGTCGGTGTTGCCCGCGAAACGTTCGAAACTGGAGTTTTTCTCAATCGGCTCGACCACATAGAGAAGTCTGTATCGAATCTGAAAAGATTCCTCTCGCCTTCGCAAACGACGAGTGGCGCTCCCCGTGTCAGATGTCGTCACTACTGCTGCTGCTGCTGCGCTGTCTGTGTCTGCATAATATGTGGAAGTGATGTCTGGTAAGGATGATGCATCACCAGACACTACTGACTGAATAGAAGAATTCAAGAGATCCTCATCATCTGCCTCTTCCTCTGTCTCAGTCTCTCTATTCGCTCCTCGCATCTTGTGAATACTTTTCACTGTCAAATAAGTTCGTGGTTCGCTGGCAAATATCGTGGACGAAACAATGGCGTCATCAGGATATTGAGTAGCAGCAGCAACATTCGAAGTGGACTGCAAAGTCGAATCGACTGAATGATGGCGATGGCGGTTGAGTCGTTCTTCTTCCTCTTCAACTCTTTGTTCTCTTTCTTCACTTGAGATCATCGTCAACAATCGACTGTGGCTGCTGCTGCTGTGGCTGCTGCTTCCGGTGGATGATCTTCGTTCTGCAGCTGAAGATGAATCCATCCAACCAGAAACAATCGTCATCAACGCATCACCTTCGACATCTGACGGTAAAGAGGATTGACCGTCTTCTCCTCTTTCTCCACTTCCTCTTCTTTCTCCTCCTCCTTCTCCTTCTCCTCCTCCTATTCCACTTCCTTCTCCTTCTCCTCCTTCTCCTCCTTCTCCTCCTCCTATTCCACTTCCTTCTCCTTCTCCTACTCCTCTTCCTCCTCTTCCTCCTCCTCCTCTTCCTCCATCTCCTTCTCCTTCTCCTGACCTCGTTCTAATCCGTGAGATCATCTGATGTTGCTGATGATCTTCAAATGGAATTCCACTGCCACCGCTGCCACCGCTGCTGCCAGCATTCTTCATCTGTATATTTAGTTCGACTGTTTCATCTGCCACTCGCACGATCTTTGGTGCTAACAAGGCAGGTGGCGGAAGCTGCCAGGTCCAGTAGAGAGCCACACAGCTGCTACCGTTGGCTGCAGGAGTCGTCAACTTATCACCCGAACCGCTGTCGCTGTAGGTCGCACTCAGGTTCAGTCGGTACAAGGTCCCTGCGTCGAGACCACGGACGTCGAAGGCATTCCGCTCGTAAGACGTCTTGAAGTCAGCGGAAGACTTTGGAATGAGCTGGGAGCCAGTGTAGACGGATCGAACGGAATCGACGCTCAACTGAAACGTTGTCCACAAAACAATAATGATCACAAGAAGAAGAAGAAGAAAGAGTTTTCAACAAAGATAAGAAAGATGACGATGATGATGATGATGATGATGATGATGATGATGATGATGATGATGATGACGATGACGATGACGACGACGACGACGACGATGACGATGATGACGATGATGATGATGATGATGATGATGATGACGATGACGATGACGATGATGATGATAAGTGAGAAATTGCCCATCAGCGTGTGTGTGCGAGTGCGTGTGACTGTCAACGGAGCCTGCAATGCTTACATTGTACTTTGGAATGAGCTTGAGCTGTGGTTTGTTCGGATCAATCGGTGGTTTCAGCAAGACACGAACACTAATCGACTTCTCTGATCTTTCGTTGAGTCCGAGACATCCTCCCTCCTGCGACTTCTGCTTTGACCTCTCGAAACCAGCATCATCCTTATCCGTCGTCGCCTCACCCTCTCCTGACCCACCCTCCTCTGTCAACCAATCCGTTGAGACTGGCTCCTTCTCTGGCGTCCCCATGGTAACAACAGATGACGACGATCCTGTTGTCATGACGATTGACGTATGACTTTCGTCAGATGATTGTGGCGTCACAGACGTGTCTTCGATCGTCGTGACGTCATTCGCTGACGTGTCTTTGTCGAATGACGTCATCATCGTGTCGGTGTCGTGTGACGTCATCATCGTGTCGTGTGACGTCATCATGGTGTCGGTGTCGTGTGACGTCATCATCGTGTCGGTGTCGTGTGACGTCATCATCGTGTCGGTGTCGAATGACGTCATCATGGTGTCGGTGTCGTGTGACGTCATCATGGTGTCGGTGTCGTGTGACGTCATCATCGTGTCGGTGTCGTGTGACGTCATCATGGTGTCGGTGTCGTGTGACGTCATCATCGTGTCGGTGTCGTGTGACGTCATCATGGTGTCGGTGTCGAATGACGTCATCATGGTGTCGGTGTCGTGTGACGTCATCATCGTGTCGTTGTCGTTGTCGAGTGTCGTCATCATCGTGTTGTTGTCGAGTGACGTCATCATCGTGTCGTTGTCGAGTGACGTCATCATCGTGTCGGTGTCGTGTGACGTCATCATCGTGTCGTTGTCGAGTGACGTCATCATCGTGTTGTTGTCGAGTGACGTCATCATCGTGTCGTTGTCGAGTGACGTCATCATCGTGTTGTTGTCGAGTGACGTCATCATCGTGTCGTTGTCGAGTGACGTTATCATCGTCGTCATCATGTCAGCGTGTGTGATGTTGACGATGATTTGATGAGAGTTTGGACCCACGAGACCCGCGCTGTTCACAAGGGAGATGGACAAACAGATCGTCGATGGGATGTCGTCGTCAGTGCGGTTGGCAAAGATTCGTTCGAGGTCAAGGTCAGATTCTGTGAGCGGAAATGGAACAGGATCAGGGTCCCTATCGAGATGACATGACTGACATTGTTCAGTGCAATTCACTTCGATCAATTGATGCGTAATGTTATCACAACCGAAACTCGTAGGATGATCATCGGACGCATTAAACTACAAAAAATCATGAGAGAGACAGAATAATAATTATTTAAAGTTGATGAACGACATGGAAGCGTGTAATTATATCAATAAAGATGCTAATTTATAATGTTATTGTAGCACGATAACATTGTGTACTGTGTAGTATAGCATATGTGATTATATTGCATTGGTTGTTGTTGTTGTTGTTGTTGTTGTTGTTAAGGTTGTTGTTAAGGTTGTTAAGGTGTGTAAGCTTAATTGTGTTAGAGCCATTGCATCTATAGACTGCAGCAGTCCAAGTTTATTTACAAATAACTTATCCACACAAACGTTCTCCACTTTTGAAAGCTTAAGTCTAAATAATCGTCATCGTAAACTCGAAACTTCGTCGCCCACAACAGCCAAATCGCGGGAACCAGCTTATCCACAGGCGCTCAATCAAAACCAAAGAGAAAATTATTTGAATTGTATTATTTTAATGAATTACGAATTGCCAATTATTAGATAAATTTGCTGGAAATAGCAAATAACGTGATTTCAATAATTAGGCCAGCATGAATTGAAATATTTATTCAGAGGCGTAAACATCATTGGAACAAGAAAAAAGCAACTCAGTGTGACATTGATGCATCCACGTTAGATGACATAATTATTATTTTATCGTCTCATATAGCATCACGTGTAGCAATAGTATCGCATCTGTCTTCACTTAATTCTGTTTTCTTGTATTTATACATTCTATAATTAATTATAGGCCTGCTATACTTTAGGTTTATTTGTTTATTTATTTATTTATTTATTTATTTATTTGTATGTGCACTTGTTATAGCGCCCCTTCAAGAACTCTTTACTCAGAGGCGCTCCCGAATGCAGAGCGGACACTGCATCGGAGTTTCACGCCGAAGCGCTGAGCAATTGTGAGTGAAAGACTTGCCCAAGGTCCTTACGCGGCGAGGTGGATTCGAACCTCGAACCTTCCGGCTCCAAGGCAACGACGCCACCACTAGGCCAACGCGCCCCACAATAGTTATAGTGGGGCCGTATACGTAATGTCACTAACGTATTGAACGAACGTTGTATAGCTTACAAGTTCGTATAATACGAAGACGATGTCCATAGAATACGACGACGATGATCTTAGGCCTACTTACTTACCTCCCAACTGATTTTCACTCTTTGGCCACCTCCTCCTCCTCCTCCTCCTCCATCTATAAATTTAGCGCTTACGTTCGAAACCGTCACAGTTGGTTCTACAGCAACACCAAGTAATACATCATCATCATCATCATCATCATCATCATCATCATCATCATCATCATCATCACCACCACCACCACCACCACCACCACCACCACCACCACCACCACCAATTAATCTTGACCAATTCAAAACAAATAAGAAAATAATTTATATATTAACAGACGGATGAATTGTGTCTGAATGAAGAATTCCTCTTAATCATCTCCATGTCACTCCTACTCATTATCCTCCTCAATTTCCTTCTCTTTCTCTTCTTCTTCTTCTTCTTCTTCTTCTTCTTCTTCTTCTTCTTCTTCTTCTTCTTATTCTTCTTCCTCTTCCTCTTCCTCTTCCTCTTCCTCTTCTCGTTTTCACTCAAACTACGAGACTGCGTTTAAACACGTCATGTTCGTCGCTTATAATCGCCTTTTAAATTCATAGAACTTTCACAAACACGGTTACTCCAACTTTCACAATCTAATGATCTAATGATTCTAATCCTTCGAGTATTTATAAATCGGCGAGATAGAATCGACGTCAGCGATATAATTATAACTATTGCTAAATATAGCGCATACATGTTTGTACGTCTAACTTTAAAAGTTAATGTTTCTGCAATTGTTTGTCATCGAAAGTCACTGCAGTTCAGATGAAAAAGTCAACATCGGTGCATATGTGTTTGTATGTCTGTTTGTGTGTGTGTGTGTGTGCATGTGTGTGCATGTGTGTTTGTATGTGTGCATGTGTGTGCATGTGTGTGCATGTGTGCATGTATGTATTTATGTGTGTGTGCATGTGTGTGCATGTGTGTGTGTATGTGTGTGCATATGTGCATGTGTGGGTCTGTGTGTGTGTGCATGTGTGAGTGTGTGTGTATGTGTGTGTGCATGTGTGCATGTGTGTGCATGTGCATGTGTGTATGTGTGGCGGACCTACCCGTCTCGTCACAAGCGGCACAAGCCCCCTCGCCGCCGGCGCATCGACCGACGCACGAGGGGTCACGAACTGGGCCTCTCGACTCGGGCGCGCCTCCCTTGCTTCATAATGATCGGAGCCGCCCGAGTCGCTCTCTCGCCGGTGTCTGCTCTCTGTGTAACGGGCCTCCAAGGCGCCGTCGCTCCCTTCACTACCCGGCCAAGACGGCTCTGAAACGGTCGCTCGTGAGAGGGTATAGAGCTCGGAGGCGTTGGAGTCCGACTCTGCCCCGTCCGCGGCCACCGGGTGGGTAGCAACCTGAGCGCCAGGATGGCCAGTGGTGCTCAAATCAGGGTTCGTTCCTCTCCGGGCAGACGACCCTCGCTTGGAGCTCCCCTTCACGGCCACGGGCCTCTTAGTCCGCTTGCCCGACCGTTCAGACCTCCGTCGTATCATATTACACGCCACAGCTCGTGTACTGGTGCCACCGACGGGCATCACTGAAGACTGTCTTTTCTCCGCAGGCCAAAACGCCCGAAACCACGGCCATTCGAGGGGTCCGAGCCCCAAGCCGCGCCAAAACGCCATTATCAACTTCGAAACCAGGGAATGGAAAACACGGACAATATACTAGGTCGCTGCGTCGATTCGCAAACGGCAACCTAACCAGCTGGTACCAGGATCAATTTTACAACGCCCAGTGCGACCAGGCAGCTGTGTCGATCGATCGGCGGCCGGAGATCCGGACGACCGCCGTCAATTGGTTTTACGTACGGAGGCGAAGACGGCCTTCAAAGAAAAGACGGACCGCTTGCTCTCCGATGGATCACCGTCTCTTACGCCCGTAGGCAATGCACTGCGTGCGGCTTCGCGCCGACTTCGAGAAAGACCAGAAACCAGTTGCACGTAGGCGATTCACTTCACGCGGCCAGACCGCCGACTCCGAGGGTGTCCAGAAATCCCCTCCTTCAACTCCTTCGCCCGTAGGCAACGAACCTTCGCCGGCCAACGACCGGCCTCGAGAGTGTCCTCAAATTCGCTCTCCTTCACTCACTGTCTTCCCGCCGAGACCAGCCCGCCCCACGCGGCCGAACCGTCGCCACCAGGAGTGCCCTCAAATTCGCTCTGACTCCTGGTTACCGCGCGGCGACCAGCACCGCGTAAAAACTGACGCGCTTAAAAGGCCTGGGAGCTAGCAATGCAATTAGCTAACGCCTAGGACCTAGGGTATCAAATTAGAGGCTGGTAACTGACATTAAGGGACGTGACCGTTAACTACCCCGATCGGTTGGCTGCGACCGATACGTCCGTCGCCGGCCTGTTTTCTGAGGCGGCCCGGCGACGAACCTTACAGGGCCTGTGACAATATTTCCCCTCTTCGCCTCCCTGCTCGTTAAGGGGAGGAAAGATGCGGCACGGTACAGGTAACACGGCAGTGCGATCCGCTTGTCGATACGACACTCCGTTCAAAAGATATCACCTCGCCAAGTCCTCAGCCCGTCAAGACCCGGGCACGCGGCGTGAAGGCCGCGGGCACTCAATCGAGCCTACGCCGAAGAAACCAACACTCACAAAGGCACCCTTACGATTGATTTCAAGGCAGAACACGCCCAGGTAACACGCAGACAAGTTTCACGTTGATCGGAGCGCCGATGGCAACTCGTTCCCTTCGATCGATCAAGATTTGCGGCTGGCGCGCGCGTCCTCCGGGGAAGACCGGCGCTGTCGCTTCAAGAGCTTCTACCGATGAAACCGCTAGAGCTACGGTCAATCGACTCGGGGGACTCCCGAACAGTTTTTCTTGCTGAGTAATTCGACACCAACCCCCAGTGGATCGGAGGAAAACCGACCGAGATATCGACGAACAAAGATCACACACACAACCAACAAGGCAAATGGCTATTTTAAGAAAGTCACAGTTACTCCCGCCTGTTTCGCGGAGGCAACTTCACCACGCGCGTCGTGCGCTGAAATGGATTCAACCCTTATCTCTCGAACACGCCGGTATGGCTAGCGATCAATCGACGCGGCCCTTCTACTCGGCCGAACAACCGACCAATAGGTGCAAGAAAAGATATTCGTGTGGCGGACATGCCACAAGAGGTATAAGACAAAAATAACTACTTACCGAGACTTGGCTGGAGTAAGCATGACTCTCGTTGGGTAGCCTTTTGGCTATGAGTCTTGTACCTGAAACCGGTTTCGTTTTGAGACAGGTTTATAATATTAGGTTTCAGATTCTTCCTATGGAAGACCAAGTATACTTTTTAGGCCAAAGTATAGAGTGTTATCATGTATTTTGCCGGTGGACTAAGACGTGCCACACGGTGCGCCGCTTATATTGCGGAGGAAGCGTTTCCTCCGTATGTGCTTAGATTGTTAAAGCGTTTTCTGCTGCGACTTTCTACAGTGATTTCGGTTGTGTTCGTCTGTCTCCTACAGTGTGGCTTGGCCACGTTCGAACGCGACTACGGCGATCCTCTGTTGAAGCAACGCTAACGTAGTGCGGATTTGCGGCAAGATCTGTCAGGGCTGTGTCTTGTCATCGATCGCTGAGATTCGAGCTGCTGAGGCTGCGTGACAGCTCAGGGAAGAATACAGTATTCGTGATACGCCTAGCGGGCGATCGCAGTATTCTGTGAAGGTTCCGTTGACTGTTGGTTACAGTCTAAGTTACGTGTTCCTTGTGTGTCGTTGTTTCTGTAGAGTTGAGGCGGGTCTCCTCTTTGAAGAACACGACGGTTGTATCCTTGTTGGTGGTACCGGGTGAGTTCGTCTGTAACTTTTGTATTGCAGGTCCTTGGTGGTGGATAATCGACTGTCTGCCAACCGACATTGGACGCTGTAATCGGTGTTACTGTTACCGGGTGTTTCTTGCGGAGTTTAGATTGTCTGTCAGCCGACATTGGACTCTCGCTGTGTTGAGAACGATCTTGGTGATCGGTTGTGTAGATTCTCCGTGTGACTCGTCACTTTCTAGAATCTGTTGCTCACAGTTGAGTAGGGAGTAAGTGGTGGACCAAGAGTCCAGGCAAGCTGAGGGCTTTGCAAGGTAGTCTTCTTTACGTTACAGTGCTAGATAAGACCAAGTGTTTTGTCAGGGACTTACCACTGAGGTCAGTAACTGTTGAGAGTAAGGGCGATAAGCGCCATTAGAAAACCTATAAAACAATAGTCTAATTTGTAGACACGGGTTTTCCGTTTACCTGTTCCCCAGGCCTCCCGGCCTTTTATTTTTACCTCGGATCTACCGGCGCAGAACAGCATCGCACCACGACGCTCTTGTGAGTTTCCGGCTAAGTGCCAACGGGAAAGTTACCGGCAGCGACAGTGTTTGGGCTGCGCGACTCGGAGTCGGGAGAGCGCGTGAGACAAGGGCTGTTTGGAGCCGCGCGTCAGCGCCGGTCGTCCCAAGTGGTTCACCGGTGGCCAAACTGTTGGTTCCTGCGGTCTTCTGCCAAGTCGGCGACCCGCGTTTGTCTGTTGGTCTCGGTGTCGGTGGTGAGTGTTCGTGTCGGGAGATCGGGTGAGGCGAGCACCCCGGCAAACGCCGCGCATCAGCGCGGGCGTCTTTGCTAGTTTCGTGTCGGGAGAGTTCCGCGCGCGGTGACGGAGGGCGACCGTCGTTGGGTTCAGTTTCCATCGGGCCTACGGACCGCCTCCGCCCGTCGGAGTGTCTGTTTGTTAATCGTCACTTGGGTGATTGTGATCGACAAGATGAGTCGGGCATTTGCCCTGAGAGAATGGCCCTGGTTTCAAGCGACATGGTCAGCGGGGATAAGAGAATCGGCAGTATTCCCCAGTGGTGGTGTTGGTTCGGTGGCGGCCCGGTGCCGCGTGATAACCAAAGGAAGCGATAAGTCGGGTAAGAAGACGGAGACCGCCGTCGCGAGAAGCGGCGCCCGGCGAGGCCGCTCTGCCTGCGGGAACAAGAACCCTGTGTTGAGCGTCGGTCATCCTTGTGCTCAGGACGTTGCCTACTCGGCGACCGCGGATGAGGCAGAGAGCGGGTCTGATATAGCCGGGCGGGCCAGCCGATCGCAGGCGTCGGTTTCACGGTCGTCTTCCCCCGGGAGTGAAGTCGCTAGCGAGGACCACGCAGCGCACAGCGACCCGGGAGATTCACGGCGTCCTGGTAAGACCGAGTGTCTCCCGGCCGCTGAAACGGCACCGCTAAGTGATGCCATCGAACCTGAGGGCGATGGGTCGCAGCGGGGCGATAGGCGAGGTAAGGCGCCCGTAGTGTCTGTCGACTCACCCCCTGGTACGCCACATTCGTAAGTCACAGAATTCGTAACGTATTATTTGTAACGTCCGCGGACACCAGGCGCCGCGGGGTCGCCTTCACAGACCTGTGGTCACTCAGCCGGGGTGCTGACGCTTCCCGACCGAGCACACGAACTCTGATTCACCACGCTCCGAAAGCGAGCACGTAACACGGTAACAGATCGAGCAGGGAGGGGCCCAACCCTTACCCCGTCGATAGTATTTGCCTGCACCACGGGAACACGGGTCTTCCGACGGTCGGGGACCGCGGATGATCGAACCGGTATCAATTTGCCCTCGAACTCGTAACCGAAACAGCTATGACGCAGAAGAGCCGGGTTAGCAGCTATCTATACGCCACTGGATACGTTTGGCCGGTAAACGACGTCGAATACACAAGGTATTGAGTGGTCGTCAGCGCGCCGTATATGTATCTACAACATGCAGAATCGTACACTGTGTGTCGTTTGCTACACCTGTAGACATATATAGCACTGCAGCGCTTAGCAGGCTTTATTCCACCGGTGTTTTAACGTTATTTTATAGATGTAGCTCTCTATATCCAGTCATTTGCCGATGCACGTAAATTCGACCGTAATTCGAATAAAATTCATATCTTTCGATCGGTTGCAGTTATCGCTTAGCTCTCAACGGCAATTCGACAGCCCGATAATTTATCTTTCGAACGGTGTATTCAGAAATTCGATACCATTATCCGCGGAAATTTTATATGCCCAAATCACTTTGCTTGAATACACGAATCGGACTTCCGTAGGTGAAACTTTTTAACGTAAATTTTGACCGCTTAATGCCTCATGGCAAATTTGTAGCGAAATGATTTACCGATCGACTCGCATATACCGCGAATTTGTATCGGCCATAGCTCCGGCGCTATAAGGAATCCCGCGACCCGACTTTGGCCGCCCATGTATTGTCAGTTACCAGCTTATGTTTCATATTCGAAAATTCGTCTTGTGGCATTTCCGCCACATATGTATGTGTGTGTATGTGCTTGTGCATGTGTGTGTGTGAATGTGTGTGCACGTGTGCATGTGTGCATGTGTGTGCATGTGTGCATGTGTGTGCGTGCGTGTGTGTGTGCATGTGTGTGCACGTGTGTGTGTGTTTGTGTCATTCTTTACCTGTGCACTTCAGTCTGAACCAATCTTT
>OX243817.1:41703961-41836461 GCA_945859605.1 Lumbricus rubellus
CAATAAGTCTCCTATAAAAAAGGGTCCAAAATTTTTTCGCGCGCTCGCGCGCACATATTTTCACATTCTTTTGGGCACCCCCACTCTTCGGGTCAACTCGGCGCCTATGACAACAACAATAACAACAACAGCAAATAAATAAATAAATAAAGTCACATAAAAATAAAAACGATGAAAACGAAGAGAAAAACCTCGAAAAAATAGGTTTTTGGAGAAAATGAAAAACGAAAAAGTTTTTGCAACTATGGTGTTTGTCCAGTTTGGGCGATTTTTCGAGCGCCGCTAGAAAATCGCTAGTAGTTGGGACGTTTGGATGTCTAATGGAAAAATCTTCTTGAGGAGCAACTCAGATGTTTTCTGCCCACGAAAAGTCGATGTCAACAGCTAAAAATGCTTTGGTTTCTGGTGCTCCGTTCTCGACCCTGATGGGGTCCAGTGGGGGTGGGGGGGGGAAGCTTACGACGCTCGATTCCCAATTGCAAGCCCCCCAGGGCGGTATGGGTTTTGCGCCCTCGGCACTCGCGTCTTTTCAATATGAGCACCCTCAAGGAAACTGTTCCAGTTGCGTATCTGGGAGGGAGAACCCGGAGTCCCCCAAAATGAAATCTTGGCGCCGCCACTCATATCACAGTAGCCTATAAAATAACAAACAGTACGTCGACTCGAATGGCTGTCTGTTAGCTAGCTTTGCTGAATAGCGCCATTTTGAACGAGAGCTTTCACACGTAACTTGTGACGTAGGATGATGTAGCAAAACGAGTCCTTACAACGTTGCTAGGCAACATGCATTGTGACGTTGCAAGCATGTTGACACAGATTTAGTAAACGGCTTTCGATTAAAATGGCGGACTACTCTAAACTCGGTGGCATACTCTGGCTGCAGCTTAGGCCGGGAGTCGATGTAGGCCCCACTGTTAGTTATTATTTTATAGTTATACTATATACTGTGGCTGTATTTACGTAGCTCACCTTTACTTTTACCAGAAACAAACGTCGTCTTGTCGAAAATCCACTGGCTCAACAAAAACGCTAGAATCGGACACAAGACTGAAAGTAGCAACATTTCGGCTCCGTATTATAGTCCACGAAATATCGCCACACATCAGCGTACAGTGGCGTCACCACTGACTGCAATGCGAAGCATTTCAAAAATTTATTTCTGATTTATTAAATAGTAATTCATTAAAACTTAATGTAATTTACTTTTATGATTTGTAGGTCAATTAATGCAAGTAGGTCGCTATTCTGTGACGTCATCACTAGAGCACGTGATTAGCCTACTCTACACGTGAGTTTACAAAGACCGTTGTCAAGGGGCCAGGTTACAGGTAGAGTAATGGTTGACAGGCTGGCCAAGAGTGCGAAAGGTAGCAGGTTCGAGCCCCCGTTGGGCGGATATGCTTTTCACGGCTTTTTAAACGTGCAGTTGCACACAAAATGTGCAGTTCTATATGGATTTGTGCAGTACTGTTGTAGAAGCACTCGATCCTGTGCAGTGAAAACTAGTTGAAAAAGGTCATTGTCCACCGATTGGAAGTAATTTACCATGCAGTTCTAAACATTCCTTAAAAACAGCCCTGCTTTGTAGGCTGCTATTATCGCCATGTAGGCCTATTGCAGGCTGTCTGTTCAGTTGGTATAGTTAAGTTTGATGATAATTAAGATTACCGCATAAATTGTACATGTATGTAAAGCGCAGTGCTCAATTAGCCTAAAGAGAAAATTATTATTATTGTTAGTTTGAAATTTATTTTTATATAGGTCTTTTTTTCTATTCTTGATAATGCGATATTAACCTTGTTATAAAATGCTTTTCATTGGAATTTGAGTTTTTACGGATGTCTGTGAAATAAAATTATATTCGTTTAGGCTAAAATATTTGGACACCTCCTACTGGTCATAATCGTTGTCTGAAAATGGATTTTAGATGTTAGACATCACAACTTTGTATTGCCACTTGCCAACCAAATAGAAGACTAAGACTATGCCTACATCTCACGAGTCTTATTATATAGAAGGCCACCTATTACCGTGCCTATTACGCTTCATTAATGTATAGCCCACTTTACCACAGATTGTGAACATTCTGGAAATTTGCAACAGCGTGTAAGCGAACTGCATTATCATAATTTTCTTGTCTAATAATGACTCTGATAATTATCTTACCAAAATATTGTTGATGTCGGTACAGGTTAATTTGATGTCTACAGAGTGAAACTGCAAATGGCAAATTTACATTGAAACAACAAACAAGCAAGCAGATATTATGTTCTACACTTGAGGTATATTAACTGAAATGTGGACCACATTATGTGGTGCATATATCGTGTAGCAGCCATTCTAACTAAACCAGTTTTTGCTACACGCATCTCCTCTACTTGTCATTCATAAGCCTCTTCTTTCATAGCACTGCAAACTCCATTTTTCTCATTAGAAAAGGCTTTAAATAACTTTCAGCATTAAAGTCTACAAATTGCAACTGAAGTTCCAAGTCTATTCTCTGCCAATGACTTTAGGGTGAATTAAAAGACCAAGTTCAATAAACAATATGCTTACAATCAGAAAGTAACTAACAATTTAGTTCTGTTAGAAAAATCTGTTGTGAAGTTTAAATATCTAAATAAGTCATAAAGTCTGTATTAAATGGAAGAGCCTGCACAGAACCAATGATTTCAACCGTTGAATAAAATTAGCTCTAAATCCATGAAGATGAATATTAAACATTAGGCTCAATTACTGTCTAGATTCAAATGTAAAAGTTGTTTAAACTTTCAGTCCAATAAAATTTATTTACAGCCGTGCTCATGGTTTGCATGCAAGCAAACAACCAGTAGCAAAAGTACATAATTTTCTTCGTTCTCTAATCTGCAAGAGTTGACGTTTTGCCGTAACTAAAATCTGCAATGTGGTCGCGTTCCTCGAATAAGTTCTGAAGACTTTAGAAACGTCTCAACGTGAGATCAACTGTTTTCCTTTCACATTTGCAGTTAATGAATCTTGCAGTAAACAAGTCAAACAAAAAAGAGTTGTTAAGACGAAGAGAAAAAAAACTGACGATCCCAGAGAATTCATCGGCTTCTGTAAAAGAATCCAGAGCTAAAACAAAAACCGCCATTTTTTCCAGAAGATAGAAATGGAAAACTGATGATCCAGTTAAATCCCGAAATCTGACTAAATCCAGATCCAGATTAATCCCGATCAACTCGTTTCATATCCTTTGAGCAGACTCCGCTCAATTTCTTATTTCCTTCTTCATCACGTTCTTCTGAATCTAACCACTTTTCCAATTCAGTTCCCTTTCCTCCTGACCATTCTACCTCTGTGTGTTTCCTTCCTCCATGTAAAACAACAGATACTCTTCTCGCACCAGACTTGCTCTAAAACTAATTCCTGTCCAAATCCTCTTCTCATTCTTCGTATGATTTCTGTCCAATTCGAAATTCCTGTCTGAAATGCTGTCCTTCAATCCAGCCTTTCATCCAAATCCTTTAATCCAAATCCTTTAATCCAAATCGAACAGATCAGGTGGTGAATAGATGAGTCTTCCTTCCATCTTTCCTCATGAATTCTTTCTTCCTCCACGTTTCCTTCTACCTCTCTGTGCGCCTTTTAATTCTCTTGCTCATCGTCCAGAGCAAAGTCGTCTTCTAACTACAATCCTCGCTTCTGCCATGATCCTCCTCCTACTCCTCCTCCTCCTCTCCCAATGATCTGCATCAAACAATCACACAAACATTGAGAATTTAATCAATTGTCTACACAAAAGAACTGAACAAACATCACATTTAACTGCTACAATAGAATCACTGCACCACATCTGCCTGGCTCTATAGAAGCTTTTGTCGTGCTAAAAATGTGGTCATTGGGAAAGTTCTGAAGAGAATTAACAATGCTGGGGTTTCATCTAGTTCTCCTTTAGCATCTCAGAAATGTTGAATTTCAATGAAGTTTATTTTGTTTGGTTGCAAAACTGAGAAAGACAGTGACATGAAAAAGCATGTCCCTATTGCTCATCCAATAAACTTCACCAATGAAAGTAGACTAAAAGTTACCTATCCTATTCAAAGACACTAAATTCAAGTTTAGCCACCCAACCAGGAAATTGATTTAACTACCTAGAGATGGCATTACCATCGCAACTTATATATATATAATGAAACACTGTTCTTCTCTTCTCATCTGTCTCATTTCCTCCAGTCATCACTTTATCATACAAGTAGACCTGTGCATTAAAACTGATATTCATACGGGAATGTAGAAAGTTTTTGTTTCGTAAACCAATAAATTCTTCATATATATGTAAAACACTAAAACAGTTTAACTCACGTGAATTCAGATAATACAATAATACCAGACTAGTTCTCCTACATTTTGCAACTTAAAAAGAAAAAATACTGCTTAGGTAAAAAAGGTCCAACTCCACTAAACTGACATCCATAAAAGACAATTCTCTCTGTCTGTCTTATCCATGTATCATCTCTTAGCTCTTGCTACTCAGTTTGAGTTACGCTGCCATCAAATCAAATGATCATCATCATCACAACACAGTCATACTCAACAGATACTCCTCGGTTATGAGACTTTTCATTCAAGTTAAGTGACAGAAGCATTGCTGCAGTCTTCTCTTCTCAACTTCCATTTCAATCCTTCAACGATCAGTTTAATCATCAGGCGATCGTGATCTCCGCATCGGTGAATAACTCGGTGAAGCGCGAGATCGACTCGGTGGAGATCGACTGCGTGTCCGCGACTTGCATCGTCCGCCTCCTCCTCCTCTGTAGTCTTCTTTCACTCGGATGTAAGCAACTTCACCCTAAATAAGAAAACCAGACTAAAGTCCAATCTAAGAAGCATAGCATTAAAACCACAGATATTATACACTTTCACGTAATTATCAGCTCAGTCTGACCACTTAGCAGATTTTCATTTTTCAACTGTTTCACTCCAGAGATACTTCCGTATATTGGTTCTGCTGTTTGGTCTCTGTCTCTCTACATCATGATTATGTTTCGAGGTTAATCACATGATTTCTATGTAATTTTTTGCATAAAGTTCCATTTCTGGAAATTTGCCACCACCAGTATGATGTACCGCAGATATCTCTTAACAAAATAGTAAAAACACTTAACTCCGAAAATGTCAATCCTCAGACAATGGTTAAATATTTGTTATGGAATAAATTACTCGGATTTGAGAAGAATGCACATCAGCACAACATCAACTAAAATCTTGCAGATTAAATCAGTTTCACCGGTCTGTTAAACCGACGATGTAGCCACGAACGACAATCCGGTTATGTTACAGAAACTGAATCCAGCTGATTGTAAAAAACAATTTCTGTGAACGAGAGCGATGCTGAGGAATGCGTCGTACTTCGTGTGATCGGAACTTTGAGTCATCGAGTTTTCTGACGGCGTATTTCATGTCTTCGTATCTGAGAAACTCGACGACTCCCGTTCCGTCTTTGAAAACATCTGCGTAGCAAACGTCGCCAGCCTCCCGCATGTGGTCTTTGATGTCTTGCCAACTGCCAGTCGACGGAAGACCTGGAAAGAAGTGCACAATCGAAACACACTGCTCACTTTAAATAAACATCTTACTTACAACACTAGGGCCATGGTGAGGGTGTTCCAGCACATCCATGGCACAGGGCACAACTCAAAATGGGGGGGTGCAAATTTTGAGATCTATAGAACAATTAGTCTATCCTGAAATATGAAGTATCCAGCACACATAAAATCTATATAAATAAAAATGTAAATGCGTTTGGCTCCTGACGAAGGATCTCCGAGCTTTCTTCGCCGATTGCTTTCAGAACTTCACCAAAACGTTTAGTTCCAACACGGCCGGGTTTGCAGAATGATTTTTCGCAAAAAGCGCAATCTTTTCAACAAAAAAACAACTTTGAAAATTCCACCGTTTTCAACACATAGCCTACGCCCGTCAATGAGCCTTGCATACCAATTCGGGCAATTTGTTCCGTAAATTTCTTTAGCGCATTTCATTACGGCCTTCGCATTTCATTACGGCCTTCTTGCTCAAGCGTTTTATGGCGTGATCCGCGTCGCCATCGCAAAGGGAGGGGGAGGGGGAGGGGAAAAGGGGGGGGATAAGGGGAGGGGGAGGGGAAGGAGGAGAGGGAGGGGAGGGGGAAGGGAAGGGGAAGCGGGAGGCTTTTTTCAGCCACAGCAACGCGTGGCCGGGTTCAGCTAGTAAGTACAATAAAATTAGATAAAGTAAATATAAGTGCGCATAGGCCAGTATAATATTAATAGATATCAGTGTGTGCAGGCTGATTTATAAATTGTTGTTGACATGTTTGAATGCTGTTCAGAACTTTCACATCACATTATGATGTATTGTGTATTTTTATACATTGAGTTTTATAGCATCTCAGTTTTCGTAATTTGCAGAAGTGCAGAAGACCTGCAGACCTGCACTTCTGCATCCCAGAAGTGCAGGTCTGGGGTGCTGTCAGTCCACCGCCACATGCAGAGCAGTTCGATATCCAAGAGCTTGAAAGCAATAAGTAAGTGCATAAACATGTATTGGAGTCAACACTGATAAAAGGTTTGGTTTGACTGCTTACCAGTTATAAGAACTCTGTAATCAGATCTTCTGGTTGGGGGCCCACTATTTCGAGGGCTCGTTATATTCGGAGCGGAAATCCCTCGGCCACGACTGCTAGGTCCAGTAGATCGCCCACCACCGCTCTTCGGAAACTCAACTCGAAGTGTGTAGCCGTCATAGTTGTAACCATTTCGCGATCGAACAGCGTCATCTGCATCACTACATGCAAAAAATGGAGTTGAATTCACAAAAGTCTAAAAGAAGCAATCGCAATTGTTAACCATCAAGAATATTAAGCAAATTCTAACCGTGGGTCTTCGAATTCCACAAACGCGAAAGGCGGTCCATCTCGATTTTTAAGATCGATAAATGTGATCTTTCCGTATTTATAGAAGAGATCTTCGATGTCTCGAGTGCGAATGTCGGGCGGCAGATTACCGACATACACTCTACCTTCACTTACTCCACGAAACGATGACATTACAGAGCGACTAGTGACTTTAAAACAACGGACCTAAATACTACAAGTCCTCGAAATGCAAGAGCGTTTTTTGCTAGAGCCGAAAATAAAATCTGATTTTCAAAATAAAAGACATTATCGAGAATCTGAGAACAACGCTGCCATGCACTGGCATCAGTTCCATCGACAAATATGCGACAAAATTTTATGCGCTCTAATTAAAATTTGGTGCAATGAAAATTTAATATTGAGGCGACTGCTTCATTTAAAATTGCAGGTTTTATTCTTAAAATGCCTGCGGTTAATAGAGAAGCACTTACCTACAAATTAGCATTGCACGTTTCTTAGAAAAGAATAAACTTTGATAAAGGCATGTCATTCTTTTCTGAAATCGTATTCTCAAGAACCTTACTTCATACAATGAGGCCTGAGTTAGGGCACCATTTAAGCTCTCTGTTAAAAACAAACATCAATGGGAAGAAACGACCAGATTGCTGCCGTGTTGACTCAATATTATTGTCAGCTTGTCTGCCCCATAGCCTGTTGTGGCCTTGTGGGCCGACAAGCTGACAATATCATTGTGTTTTGAGAATGTTAACATGAGCAAGATACGAAATAGGCCTAGGCCTAAAACTTCTGTTATAGATCGAGGTCTCATTATTTTAATGAGCAGAAAACTGCGGACAAGGGACGAAGAGTGCTCAATGTGCACTGTAAACAATCAACTTCTGTGGGCTCGATAGAGTAATGGATAACACGCTTGCGTAGAGAGAGCGAGAGGTAGCGAGTTCGAGCCCCCGTTGGGCGGACATGCTTTGTAGGCTGCTAATAGCGCCGTGTATTACACTTTAAAATTACAGGCTGTCTGTTCAGTGTTTTTAAAAATTAAGATTACTGCATAACGTACATGTAAAGCGCAATGCGTTTGCAGGTTTTGAATTAAAGAAAAACTATTATTATTATTATTAATTTTCTGATTCCAGGAAATACAATATTGGTCGATGGAGTTTGATAAGAAGTTCGTCTTTTGATAACAATATTGATAAAAGTAGATTGAGATAACTTCCGGAAAGTCATTATAATCATGGCAGTCGTCCGTGAAAACGTTTGGTTGTTGTTGACGTTTGCGGTTGTCTTGTTGTCTTCTGTGAGGACCGAAGAGGGCGAAGGCGATAATGCTGAAGAGAAAGGCATCACTGATCGCAATATAATGCGAGCGGTTGTTGAGGTACCAAGAAATCATTTATTTTATTGTCTGCGAATGTCTGCTTGCCACGTCAGTCTTAGAATCTAAGCACCTGTCAGAAGTAAGTAAGTAACTAGGCATTTAACGATGCAAGTCACACGCTCACATTTTACATATGTTGATGTTAAATGGTTCTGCTGTTGAATCAGGAAACACTCACAAACTCCAGGTAAAGCCCCAATAATTATTAACGTTACTGGCGCGATGGTATAAAACTGATCGAAGAATGGCGAGCGTGTTAATTCAAGCCACGTGGAGAAGATAGCAGATGTTATTAAAATCATCCAAAGCAATGCGGTTGACTTGATAGGTATTACATAAGTGGTCTCTCGGACGCAATATACTGATGAAGATTAATAGATGAGAGAGACATTTGCAAGCGCACGGCTTGAAATCCAGTAAAAGTTTTAAAAATTTCTACCAAAATCAGATGTAATGTAAATCTCCGAGAATTTCTCAGCACCCCAGAAGCCTCTTCAGGGAGACCAGCTTATTCACTGGTGCTGTATCAAATCAAGTCTGCAACGGCCGGGTGCGGCCACCGAAACGCATTTAGGTTGGAACGCTGGAATCAAACTTAACAAAACCTAGCGATTTGTATACACTAGACTGTGTATCAACATATTAATAGGTCCATATGCCAGTGTTCAATTTAACTCTGAATAGTTTTCGGGAGTTCGGTTGCTTAATTCTATAAAACCGTTTTCGGGAATTCGGACTTTTATGTGTGTTCGCGGTTTTCGGTGATTCGGATTGACACAGTCCAATAGCCAGAGCTGCCCTGTTCATTGCAGTGGAAGGTAAAAATCGAGAGAGGTCAAGCTGATTAGACAGCGTGATGCTGCGGTTGTTGTCGATGATGATGGAAGTCATGTCGTGGAAGTTGATTAGAATGAGGATAAAGTTTGAAGAACACAGTTTTCAGTCGTGAAAGTAGCAGAGGAGAGTGCAAGCGGATGAGATGTTAAATTACAATGTGAGATATGATGATGAGGATGATGATGAAGAGGATGATGATGATGAGACCGGAAGATGTTCTGCCAGCGAGATCTTCATTCAAAGCGATTGTTTCACACGTGTTCCGCGATGCCAAAGCTGATGAAATAGTTGTCTAAGGTAATTAGAAAATGTGACAGAACTTTTTCATTAACATCATTATCATTATGTTGTTGTTGTTGTTGTGTGTAGAGCTGCAGTGGGTGACGACTGAATCGCCTCCCGGAGGTCAAACAATTCATATTCGAAGATATTCCTCTCTTGTATCCTTTCAGCCGTCTGATATGAACACAATTATCTATGATGCACATATCTATATCAGAACTTCTATTTGATAATTATCATCTCAGTCTATCTCACAGTTGAACATGGGACAGGTCATTTCATAAGGAGACGGATGAATATTGAATTTGGGGCTTATTTGATACTTGATTACATAGTATTGTATCACAATCGAGTCCAAAGAAAAGGGTGTTGTCATTTATTTAAGCATAGATCTAGCAGTTGTATGATGAGTCAAAAGATGGATCTTGAGCTCCAGTATAATCTCCACATCATCTGGGTGTTCTTGCAAAGCAGTGTACAAGCAACTGATGAGCTACACTCATCAACCCTCAGGGAGTACAATAGTAAAATTATACTGGTATTATTATTCTCATTTTAATTAAATATTAATTATAATTCAATTTTCTCTTTCCGGATGTATGTGTCGTTCGGTGTCTGGTGTGATTTCTTTAACGTTATTTTGTCAGCCACAATGTTGTGTTTGACCGAAAGCCGGGAGCGCCACCGAACCTGCTTCTGCTCAACAAAGACGGTGAAAGAGTTGAGGTAAAGATCGTCAACATTTCTCTTCTGATTCTATACATATATGACAGAGAAGCGTGTTGTGATGTCACAACGATTTGATTTAAAGTGTCTGACTTGAGAATCTGCTGCAAAGGACATCAAGGGACAAAGTAATAGATCTATTGAGAGTCTTTGTCAACTGATGATTCAAGACAGGGAAAGTGAATCGGGGCAAGAGGGTTGTATTTGTCGATGATCCTTCATCCAGTTATTCGTTGTTCTATGAAAGTTTCCAAGATTTTGAATGAAATCTCGATCCATTGTGAATGGTTACATTTCAATGGCTGATTTACTGTAGCTACTCAGAAGAAATGGCTATGTGGCAAGGAACCGTGCATACTTCTTCATTGACTTGATGTGCATGAATGATTTAGTCGTGCTCTGCTGGATTGCTTACTGTAGGCAGCACATTGGTTGTAAATGGCAGTTAGATTGAGTGACTCTTTCTTTACATGTGAACCTAAAGTCAATTAAATGGTAACACGAATGATTCTGTGAGTGCTTGACCCTTCTAGTCAGTTCTGTAGCTCAGAATATATTTGATGCAGATGCTGTTGTATCTATCAGTTGAAATCAGAATGAGAGACAGATACAGAGAGAGATAATCTCGGCCGTAGAATGTTTGCCACCCAGTGTTGTATGATTTAAGGACGAGTCTGTTGTTGTTGTGCAGACAATTGATTTGTTGTTGTTGTGCAGACAATTGATTTGTTATTGTTGTGCAGACAATTGATTTTGTTGTTGTTGTGCAGACAATTGATCTGTTGTTGTGCAGACAATTGATTTGTTGTTGTTGTGCAGACAATTGATTTGTTATTGTTGTGCAGACAATTGATTTTGTTGTTGTTGTGCAGACAATTGATCTGTTGTTGTTGTTGTGCAGACAATTGATCTGTTGTTGTTGTTGTGCAGACAATTGATCTGTTGTTGTTGTTGTGCAGACAATTGATCTGTTATTGTTGTGCAGACAATTGATTTGTTATTGTTATGCAGACAATTGATTTGTTATTGTTATGCAAACAATTGATTTGTTATTGTTGTGCAGACAATTGATTTGTTATTGTTGTGCAGACAATTGATTTGTTATTGTTGTGCAGACAATTGATTTGTTATTGTTGTGCAGACAATTGATGTGTTATTGTTGTGCAGACAATTGATTTTGTTATTGTTGTGCAGACAATTGATTTGTCTCCTCTGAACCGTGAGCAGTGCAACCAGTTGCTCGTGCAACGCGGTTTCTTTCGTCGTAACAACGCCGGAGATCCCATTCCAACGGAATTTGAAGAAGGACCGTATGGACCACGAGACGAACTCTAACTTCTCGCGAAATGACGTTTAGATGCAATGTGCCACAGTCCCAGTTTAATCGTTCTTTGCGGGTTTCTTTAGTTTTGTCTTTGTCTGTGGATTATTGCTCATATCATATCTCTTATCGTGGTTTGGGATTCAGGTTTTGGTGTATTTTACTAATGGCTGGTAGACAGATTTTAATCAAGATACAATTGATATCCTACAATGACAGTGGGCATTCCGCCAATCACATACAGTGTATTGTTTGCCAATCTGACAACAGTGTACGGCTCCTCTTTTAATCGGGTTTTGTATGCCTTAAAATCGTGTTGCTATATTTAAAGAGTAGTTTTCTTGTAGTTATGCAAGATGAGGCATATGACTATCTCTTGATCCTGTGTTTGAATGTCATAGTTTGACATCTAGCAATTGTTTATGTATTAACTCTCTGCGTACTATGATAGTAATTCATGCTCATGGTCCAATTTGTTGAAGGGGAAAGCTGAAATGGAAGTTTTTCTCATTTGAATCAGCATTATCTTAAGCCAAATGGTTTAACTTCATCATTTTGTTTTCTCCAAAAATTATTCTACATTTAATGAGAGAGAGAATTTAACATTTCCGTGTTTACCAAGTGCCTTTGAATAGTGATATTTGGCCAAGAGCAAGTGTCACAATGAATATTGGTTGTGTAATTTGTGTTTCAGTGACAGCAACATTATCTGTTGTAATGTAATGGTTTCGTTTAATTCTCGGTCTGCTGTTACATTCCTTTCAATCAGTCACTATCTCTAGATTGTCACCAGTTGATGTAGTGCAGCGATTCGTCACCAGGCGGCATCTTTTATGAAGCAGACGGTTCAAATCTAAGCGATGACTTGATGCGGATTTCATTTGATGCCGTCATTTATTGTCTGGCCGATGGTCGCTTCTCTTTCAACTGGTGACATCTACAGCAGACACGACTCGATCTTTGCAGCTCTGTTCATTGTAGAATTAAACGTTGGAAATGACTGGTGGCATCTCTTTATATAGCAATTGATTTTAGAGTTTAATTTGTTAAGATGATTATGTAATTTCAATTGTGCTGTGTGGTCCACATGATATCATTTTGTAATTTGTTCCCATTCTTGTGTAAATTATTGTGAGTGGATGATGTAAAGAAATATCTCTAACACGAATGCATCTTGAATTTTACATTTTATTCCTAGACTCAATTTTGATTATAAAAAATTGGCCAACAGAAAATGATTAAATTGCTTCTCTCACGTCGTTTGTAAAGCTGGGACAGGACTGGCAATGCACGATGGGTAAGAAATGATGGGCGCCTATGTCGATGGCAACCAATTGGGGTTTGCTTTATGGTCTGGTCATTACTAGGAAGCCACGAAGCAGAACTGTCGATATGAATGCTAAACTTGACAGCTGACAATTCCTCCTCCTAACCACAAAGACTGTCCACATCCCTCAATGCAAATGGTTATAGGGGGTCGTCCATATATCAAGTACACAAGGAGGGTGACCAGATTTAGGCAATTTGCAAATGGGGTCTCATCAAAATGTATGTAAAGTAAACGTCTATCCTTTTTGATTACACTATATAATGAAATTCTGTTCAGGTCTAAACAGTAAACCAAAACGATTTTAAACAAATGTTGGCTAGCAAATACGATGTTTAACAAAATAAAATAGTAGCCAAGAGTAAAATAACTGTTTTATTGATGACTATAGCAGTTGCAACATAGCAAATCTGTTTATTTTTTGCCACCCCCTAATGGTAAAAAATGATTGTTTAAAACGTAATATATGGATGAACCCACAGACCGACAGAATTGCCAGCGGACACTGACCTAGCCTTCATAAACCTCTCCCTGTATAAGCATCCTCCCATACTCTTCTAATCTTGTTGACCTCAACAGGAATCCATTATATTGGTAACCATCAGAGGCAGTAAGCTGAACAACCCCAATGACCCCATCTATGATCTATGGATGCTTTGACCGAGCATCTGGTTCCCACAACTTTGGACTTCCTTGATTATGACTGTTCACATTTATATGCAGGCAACACATAAGTTTCCTTTATGCATCGGCTTCAGATGAGTCAGCAAATGTTGAACAAAATCCTGACGTCATTCAGTGGGTTTAAAGTTCGAGGGAGCAGCGTCTTCACTGCTCTTGAAATGCTGCTCATGCAAACCTAGAAACACATGCGTTGCAATAAAACTTCTTCAAACGGTGTTTTCAAATGCTCACCCATTCGTCATTCCCACTGCTCAACCAAACCACTTAGTGCTCAACTCGCAAAACACCGGACATGACCTGACCGACTGTACATGTGTTATTCTAGTAATAATGACATTACATGATGCAGTAACTTGACCATACCACAACCTGTAAATGCCAGTAAGTAGAGACTTCTGTCTGCTTAAACTTGATACAGAGGTTAGTTTTGGTGCAAACAACTGCATTGGAAACTCAATTGCATCATCACCACATTAGGTGCATATCATTCACTGCTTCCAACTTACAAAGTCGCTCCAAGAGTAATAATTGGTCAACAGATGAACCCTGTTTGAACCTATTCTGTCCGCCCAGTGCTAGTCTTTGCCTCTCTTCAGACCACACGGTAACACATGTACAAACTTCCACCTGCTACCTTTATTGGTACGAGTCACCTAAATATATATCTGAAAACACTTTGCACACAGAAAAAAATAGTCAACCTATTTAATTTCTTTCTGACAGATTTTTATTTCTGAAGTACTCCAAACAAGTTCGAGAATCTGAAATTTCAAGACAAGCGCTGTCTGTCTGGCACCACCGCCGCCGCCTAGATCATCTTCTTCAGCAGAACGTTGATCTTCTCTTCACGGTTTCCAAAGTCACCGCCATCGACGTAGTGACGTCCCTTCTTCCTCCATCCACCATTCGGACTCGATAGCTTGAATGGCCACAGCATGTTGCTTGCCTTCTGGAAGAGCGGTCCACACGTCAGAAGCTCATGAATAACATCCTCCACACAGATCAGCTTTTCTACAATCAACAGATCATCCATCAACAGACTTTCACCACAATCGGAAACTATCGCCCAGAATAAACATCCATCAACATCAAGACATCAACAGATAATCAACACAACTTCAAACTATGGCACAGGACAAACGGTCAACATACATCCAACATTACGTACTTTATATAGCAGCTTGTTTCCAGTCTTCACTCAAATACTGAAGCATTTACAGCATTAGCTATTTTAAACCTGCAAAGACTAAACCATTAAACTACGAGTTATGTAAACTTGACACAAGAGTGCCTCTAGATCAGCAGACATTAAATCTGAAGCTACCTACCAACATCATTTCAGTATGCTTTTGTACAACTAAGGCACAGTGCTGATGACAACAGTTAATTTCTTCGCAATTCTTCATAATTTACAAACGAATTTGTTCTTCACTCACTCAGCTTTCTTTCGATGATTTCGTTGGACAGCGGCAATCTTCTACCTTCAACTTTCGCGAAACCTCGCTTGTACAGAAGTTTCTTTGTGATACTCAGGTTGGGGTATCTGCACAGAGATCAGACATCAATTGAATGTAGAGATTAACAACTACGCACAAGACATAAAACAACGATATCAGCTTCATTCATGCCTTGCAATTAAAATGCTCCTACTACAATTATAGCCCATGGGTAAGAGTCATTCGCCTGTAAATGCCAAAGATTTCAACCCCCGAGATGATTACCATTGAAGGACGTTGATCAGCAACACGTTCTTAATCTATAACAGCTCAGCACCATCAATGTTTTACTCAACTTTGAATGGACGACCATAAACCAAATGCAACTCATCATAAAATACAAATGTACAAACTCCAGATTCAATACAAATATCCGCGGAGGCTCAGATTTTAACGCCTAAGCGCACTATAATCACAATCCCAATAGAATTTCATATGTATCAACCAAATTTTTATCCAAGTAATTTAAGTTTTAAAATCTCAACACTATTTTAAACTCCTTATTGTTAGTCAATAACAATTACACATATAGAAATAGAGAAATTCTTGAGGGCAACATTTGGCATTAATCCGCCACTTACCCCCAAGCGATGTATGGTTCAGCCAAACGCAGCATGTTGATTGTCGCCTTATTCAGCTTAATGAAGACCGCGTTGTTGATCTGACGCAGGCGAAGAAGTTGCAGAACTTTACGTGGCTTTGGAGCGATTCCATTGATACTAAACAACAATATTTACCACATCATCACAACTCAATTCCCTTTTCATTTAATTTTTAATGTGAAATCGGAGTAAAAATATTATTTACTCATTCTAAGCATTTATTCTAGTTACAACCTCATAACACCCGAGGAACAGAAGCATGATTGTCAGAGTTACAAGTGCAGAAGGCGAGATGTAGAAAGCAAGTCTTGACTAATGAATGGAAATATATCATCACCCATATACTTAGAGAAATCATTTTGACTGGCTTACGATGTATTGCATGGATATTAGAAATGAAAAAAACCATTGTCATCGTACTCCATTAAAAAAATTGCACTTTTATGTGAACTTCTTTTAACTTCACTGTTCAATGCTCATGCATTATTTTAATTAGTGCAAAAATCACTCATTAATGAAATTCAAATAAGTCTACAAAGAAACATCACAAAGATAATTTAGCTGTGTTATGCTTTAAAAAGAGTATTAAAACAGAATGTCAGCACATATGATTAACAAAAACAGCCTAGCCTGGAACAAGGCAGAGCTCTCTGGCTAGTTGCAAGGCTTGTCATGCAATGCAAAGAGTACTTAGTCAAAGCCAGAGCCACTCTAAGACAATTACTACTCTACTCAGGACTCAAATTCAGACGCTGCGTGCAAAGGTCGTGCTCTCAATGGAATGGACCTCCACCATCATTTCGCTGTTTGTCTCTTTCGTAGTTTGTCCTTACGTCTCTCGGCTCAAATTTCTTTTCTCTCAGGGTCGATGGCACTGCAAGTGCTTCTGAAAGGCTATTCGTGAGATAAAATGGAAAAAACAATACAATGTAATGCTGAGCTGTTTCCACTGACCCTCTGATCCTAATGACGAAAGCCACCTTAGCTGCCTGTGGAACGTAGAAGTTGTTGTGCTTGCGTGCCTGGCGGGCTTTGATGATATCATCCTTCTCCTTGTGCTTGTACTCTTTGGCGTATTTCTCAGCCAGAGAAAAGTACAGCTTCTTCTTCGCTGCGTTCTTCTGCAAAACACACAACAACAGCAACGTCAGCTTCATTCCAATGCATAGAAAAAAATTGCTATTGTTTTAGAAAACACTTAAAAAAGGATCAGGGAAAAACTGAGAAAAGGGTGAAATCAGCAACAAATGTTGTCATTCACAACATCACAAGCACAATGCTGAGATATTTCTATACTTAAAATTGAACATCAGAAACTTTCTGAAGGAAGTCAACACTGATGCCAAGCACGAAGATCAGTTATTCTTCATTTCAGTTTAAATACTAAATTGTCAGTTGTGAATTTAAAACAGAGCTCATTATCACCGTGAAGATTTTAATAGATATGCGAACTTCCTTACCAGCACAACCTGTCGCTTTGCCTGTCTGGCGACGCGGGTCTGCTTTTTCTTCCTGATAGCACGCAGCTTCAGAGTCTCAGGAATAGTAGGGGCCTTCTTGGCCGTCTTTGTGGTCACCATTTTTGACAGAACTGAAACAAAATTAGAGTAAATTGCAAAAAAACGACCAAATATGTGGTACACAAGTACGTCAGTTAGAGACCCTGACTTGAATTGCGCATCGTGCAACTGAACCAGTTTCTTCGGTCAAGCATTGATTGCATTGGAGCGCCTCTGAGTAGACTTCACGAAGGTGCGCTGCATAAATTTTCGAAAATGAATGAATGAAAGCATTGATCCCCTGGCAAGTGCTGGTTTCAGAAAGCCGATAAATTATAGGTCGTGGATCCGCTCACGCCCGTCACGTGATCCGTCTGGAAGAGGCGAAGACCGCAGGGGGGGAGAAGGTAGTTGATGTTAGCAGTTGATGGTCAAGCTATTAGGCTAGGTTGGCCAACAACTGCTAAACAATCAACGCAAAAATCTTAAGAATCTAATGACGACACTAACCCTAACACTAACCCTAACCGACCCTCACGACGCAAAAATCTTAAGAATCTAACGACGACACTAACCCTAACCGACCCTCACGACGCGAAACCTTATACCCTATACGCGAACGACACCTAGGTCTTCTATGTTATAACCATGCTTAAATTTAACGATAAAGAGCGCATAATTACCTGTGCAAAATGTTCCTCCATACGTAGGGTCATTTGTAAGACATTTGAAACGTTTTACATTGCAATTCGTCTAAAATCGTAAGACCCTGCGACACGCAGCACGTGCTGCTGACAGTAGGGTTTACAAAGGATGGGCATTGGGCATAAATTGTACTCGACAACCTCCTCCCCTACGGTATTCGACTCTTCCACATTGTTTTCCGCTAACCTGATTGGCCGACGGGTGTTAGCCCACCGTCCGTAGCCAGTGCGACCAATAATGTTACGGGCGTGAATGTAGCACATGGTTTCCGCTAACGCTCGGGGCGTGAGCGGATCCACTACGTAAATTATAACAATGCAAACTTCGGAAATTGGTCTGCGGGCATTAAAGTGGGTTAGGAAGTGAGCACAAAGACACAACCAGGTTGAAAATGAAGCTTTAGTTCACTGTGTGTAAAAGGCACGATGCTGTCCGCCATTTTCCGACAAGCCACATGTACATCTGTCAGACAAATAAAACTTCTCGACATTAAAACAAAGCTACCGGTCCTGTCACAAAACTTCCGAATTCAGAATCTTAAAATTTACCAAGCGCTACAATATACAAAGTTACACGATTGAGCAAGTTTCACAATAAAAAAGAGAGTTAAATCCGACCTACGATGGAATCTGTCCAGTAAGGTACAATAACTATATCAAAAAGGAAGAGGTTTCCGTCACCGGAAATCTTTTGCCATGTTCTTCGAGTAAGTAAGTGAGTAAGTATGTAAGTAAGAAAGTGATCTGAGTCATGTAAAGAGGACATAGTCTTATGCGGGCAATGGACCTACCTTCTCTCAGACTCTAAGTCTCGAAACTTAGAGCAGCAATGCCAAGATAGGCCTATTGCAGAGAACCCAAGGACATGCCATATATGCAAAACATAGGCTACTGGACGTCATCAATAAAAATATATTTTCTTTAATTAAACGCCTGCAAGACGCACTGCGCTTTACATTATTTTACAAGTTATGCAGTAATCTTAATTAAACTTAACTACCAACTGAGCAGACAGCTTTGCAATTACAATGGCGCCAATAGCAGCCTACAAATCAAATCTGCCCAATGGGGCTCGAACCTGCTACCTCTCGCACTGTTGGCCAGCGTGTTAACCATTACTAGACCGGGTCTCCCTTCGTCATTTTGGTATCTAACCGAAAGTTTATAATAATTATCATCGCGTTCACGACAGAGAATTAGGCCTAGGCTACCACAGTAGAAATAACATTTATTATGAACAGCGTTAGGCTAAATGGTGGGTCTATTTATCATTATTTAAAAAAAGTTAAACTGTAGAATTACACTAATATCTTTGGAATTACTCTCGTCTTACTGTCTCACCAGAAACGCATCCAACGCAGTGAATGCAAAGATGTGAAAGGTTGCATTAAATAAGACAAACCTCTGGCAGAAATCGTAATTAGGCCTAATAATAATTTCTTTGATATGATTGGTAGGCCATAATACGGTATACGTTGATGGATGTAACTTCATGTAAGCAACGACCTCATATATATTACGGACGTAAGGGACACACGAATGCAGGTGCTACAAAATTTAATTCGTCTAATGTAGCAGAACGAAGTGAACAGTTTTCCGATGTGCGCTCGCGGCTTGGTTACGGAGCCGATATCCACAAACTTTGCGAAGATTTGAATTAAAAAGTTTAATGTAACGAAATAATGCAAACTCACGATTAACCACAGATTTTTGCGAGAGATCTAAGATGGCTGTGACATTCAAAGTGAGGCAAAGTGATAGCTACTTTTTAAAATTTGATAGTTTATAAATATATTTTGAGGACTCGCCCTGACATGTTGTTTATGCGGACAAGTCACAACATAGGACCATGATAGTTGCCGCCTGAAGTTGTTGGATTATTATTTTGTGAAATTATTCAACGTTTACTGTCAAAATCACACGAATTGTGGTAAACTCAAACGCCACACTACGCAGATTTGATAAACGTGAAATTCGCAAAAGCCACACGTTAATTTCTGCAGATTAAGTGATGACGTTAAGATATAATCTCTCTTCAGCCATAGTCGTGAGTGTGAATTTGTGCAAATAACGATGTGGTTTTTATGCAGATGAATGCTAGGTCTGCTTATGTGTTGCTTTAGACCGTCAGTGACACAGAATTGATGTTTTATTTTGTGCACACATTCTATTTCAGGGCTCTAGTGAATATACGAAGGAATTTAGGGACCCTAAGCGGAGGCACAGAAACCCAAATGAGGAGCCATTTGCAGGGCAGGGGACACCAAACCTAGGTACTTTGGCCTGAACAGCATGGCTGACTGCACAAAGCTTGGAACAGAATTCTGCACTTTTTGCAAGATTTTGCTTCGCTTTATCTTATAGTTTCTAACCTCTAATTCCTGCATCTAGTGTATGACACTGTGTGTGTTGCCAAACTGTCTCTCATGATATGTTTGGAGCTTTGCAAAGTGTGCTGTGCAGTGATAGTTGATGGATTTTCATAAAATTTTACCCATGCAGCATGAAATGTCACATTACTAATTATGAACATAGCAAGTAAATCAAAGTTTTGCTGTTTCCTCTGTTGACTGAGGACCACAGGAACCAAACTACAACATTTATTTGCTTATTATTTCTTTGCCTATTGTCTTCTTCGCTTAGTGTGCATGCTTTAGAAGCTTTGCTTACTTATTAAAAACTAAGAATCACATTTGTTTATTTATCAAACTGGCATGGTTACAAGTCACGGCATGAACAGATGTAATGATCACAACTCACAAGTTGCACGAACAGATGTAATGATCACAGATTATTACATGAGTTGAATTTAAATGTATCTAACAGTCATGCATGGCATTCATCTATCCTAGTTTTACCAATGCCATCTGGTGAATGAAAGGCTGAGTCGATCTTTGGGTTGAATTGATCCCACGACCAATCCACGTTCTGATCTCGTTCTGCTCTTGGTTAAACCGTAGTTTAGGTTGCTAAATTATTTTCATTTTCGATATCCCGTAGTTTAGGTTGCTAAATTAAGAAACACTCCAATCATGAATATAACGTGCCATAAAACGCGCTATTCCAATTTCTGAACATTCGCAACCGGAAGTGGCAATATAAACGGAAAACGCGAGAAGAAAAATTATAGTATATGATTATATGGAAGCTGGATTGACGAAAAAACGGTACTTTTTATCCGACAACCAATTTTTTAAATTCGATGACAAATATTTCCTGACGAAATAGAAGCGGGATTTTACGCATGAGGGTCGGTTAGGGCTCAGGTTAGGTGTTGTGAGGGTCGGTTAGGGTTAGTTTTAGGGTTAGTGTAGTCATTCTGCTGAAAATTAAGCTGGATTGACGAAAAACGCTTGAGAAGTAGAACCTGGATAAAGGCATTTTACACCTGAAATGGAAGCTGGATAAAGGCATATTTATAGTTGAAATGGAAGCTGGATTGAACCTGGCGATCCAGGAATTACTTGTATATCATTTATACACATGCAAATAATTTAGCAACCTCACATTTGGCCAAATAATTTAGCAACCTAAACTACGGTTTAACCCTGCACTCTTTGTGCCAGATAATGTTACCCAATAATTACCCAATAATTCACCCAATGATTACCATTTCTTTGCAAATAAAATGTTTATTATCAACTAGATGAATCATATTCTTTGCACATTCAACTCTTAACCAATCAGATTCAAGAAGACATATTCTCTCTTACCACGTTGATTGCTCCTGCCCTGAAGAAGACTAGACCAGTGGTTCCCAAAGTGGTGGTCCGCGGACTGGTCCGGTCCGCGGAGGTATGATGATCGCCGGTCCGCAGAGAAGAGTTAAAAATAAAAAAATAAACTGTAATTATTAGATTTGTTTGAAATTGTTAAATTATTCGAATTGTTGTCCAAAATTTATTCAAATTTCTGTCTTAATATTTAAAATTTTGAAATAAATCAGCGTGCCTTATTTTAACTTGCCAGATGGTGAATTCAAAATTTTTTTAAATTCTAAATTTACTACATTGATGACTGCAGTCAGCTTATTTGTGTTGACCATCGCCATTAACACCTAAGTTAGCGGTCCGCGAGCTTCACCAAACATTATTGCCGGTCCGCGGCATGCTGAAGTTTGGGAACCACTGGACTAGATGACGTATGTACAATTGTATATGCATCCAAAAGCAGACGCTTGGCAGGCTCCTATAAGTTCCCAGTGGTTAAGGATTAATGTCTGTCAATTGACATGGCCACTGCTTATAATATGTCTTAATGACTGATTGGCAGTACTTAACTGACTGACTGACATTGCAGCAGCCTAAGCATTGAACTCTGTAGCATCATTGAGTCTTTAACATGAATTCATATCTGCATGTTTAGCACTAATTAAGAAGACTGCACATATAAATAACCATAACCACAACCATATATTTTATTGACACCCGAGTAACAGTATTGACATCGAAAAAGCACAAGTACAATAGAACACAAACTTTCTACAAGGTATAAATGGACATATTGATTTTGATTAACGATCTATGATTTGTACTTATCTTGTTTAACCATAACCATCATGCGATCTATGATTTGATTTGATTTGTAGATATGAATGCTGAGCCACCTTTGCAGAGGAAGAAAAGATTCGACGCATTTCTAATCTCAAAGTCAAGTACGAGATAGATTCTCACATTCAGACGTTCTTCATCATCATTTATTGAAATCCAGACTTAAAATAAAGCGGCGTTGTTTGATGATGATGATGATGATGACGATTGATAATGTCATTGATGGTGTTTACAGTGATGATATCATTGTTGTTGATGATGACGACGATGATGATGATGATGATAATGATGATGATGATGATGATGATGACATTGTTGTTGTTGATGATGGTGTTTATTGTTTACAGTGATGATATCATTGTTGTTGATGATGACGATGATGATGACATTGTTGTTGATGATAGCGTTTAGTGTTTACAGTGATGATATCATTGTTGATGATGATGATGACGACGACGATGATGATGACATTGTTGTTGTTTTTGATGGTGTTTACAGTTTGTTTGTTTGTTTGTTTGTATGTGCACTTGTTATAGCGCCCCTTCAAGCTCTCTACTCAGAGGCACTCCCGATGCAGAGCGGACACTGCATCGGAGTTTCACGCCGAAGCGCTGAGCAATTGTGAGTGAAGGACTTGCCCAAGGTCCTTACGCGGTTGAGGGTGGATTCGAACCTCGGACCTTCCGGCTCCAAGGCAACGACGCCACCACTAGACCACCGCGCCCCCACATAGAGATGTAAAAAAACATGTTTTTTTGGCGTTGAAATATTTCAATGAAATATTTCAGTTTTATTTGAAATATTTCAGTTTTCTTTGAAACATTTGAAATTATTTTTTTCTTTACATTTTACAAAGTTCTAATTACAACCATAATAACAGTTTATTTATTTCTCATATTACATATTATATGCATTATTGTGTTAGTGATGACCATTCTCGAGATATTCAATTTATTTCTAATTACCTGTTTTTAAGAATTACTTTTATGAGAGTTACATTATATGTTGAAAAACATGTTTTATTCACCAAATATCACAAATTACAGTTTGATCTAATAAAGTAGATGTTATTGTTTATTGTTATGCTTAACATTTATTATTAATCACTTGTTTTGTCATAAATGAAATAAATGTGATTTTAGCTAAATTCTGCTAGCCTAGGACAAAGTAGGCTATAGAATTCGAAACACTTTAGTGACTTTACAAGACAAATTATAAATCACAAATACTATGTCAACTAGACTCAATAATAATCCGGCAAACAAAATTTTACAAAAAGTTCTAAGAATAGAACTTAGAACACAAACATAAATAGTACTATCAGTCAGACAGAGTAAACCTTCATTAATAGTAATTATACTGCTAAAATCTGTCAGTTACAAGATTTCCTCATTGTTATTCATCATCGTCCATCATGTCGTCATCTTTGTTGTCATTGTCAACATCATCGTTGTCGCTATCATCATAACTGTCAATGTCATCATCATCACTGGTATCGTCACTGTCATCATAGTTTTCATGGCCTTCATCATCGACGTTGTCACCGTCTTTGTCATTATCATCATCATAGGCGTAGGAGACGGGGGTCCAGAGGAGGCAAATGCCCCCCCCCCAAGTTTCGGCCAAGTCTGATTTTTCGGGCAAGCAGACCCGAAAAAATAAAAAAAAGGTTTTTATTTTTTTCCTACTTTTTTAGTTTTTCGGGTCTTCTTGCCCGGAAAATCAGACCTGCCCGAACAAAAGAAGGTCGTCAGACCTTTCGAGCAAAAAGTAACGGAAAATTTCAGAAGATTTTGGCCGGATGACTAAAAAAAGATCGTTAGAATTTTCGGGCAAACGTAACGAGAATTTTTCTTAAGATTTCGGCAGGATGACAAAAAAATTTCGGGCAAAAGTCTCATTTTTGCCCCCCGCAACGCTGAAATGTCCCCTACGCCTATGATCATCATCATTGTTATCTTGCAAACAATGACAAGCACAGTAACGTCTGCTATTATAAAGTTAATATCCGATTGCAGAACAGACCATATCTTTGGAACAGCACTAAAGATGTAAAAAAAACATGGATGTAAAAAAAAACGGTTTTTTTGGCGTTGAAATATTTCAAAAAAAACTGTCAGAAATGAAATATTTCAAATGAAATATTTCACGCTCACATCACTACCCCCACACAGTGATGATATCATTATTGTTGATGACGATGATGATGATAGGGTTTTGTTGTGTTGTTTGTTAGGCATGGAGCCTCCTTTGCAGAGGAAGAAGAGGTCGGACAGTGCAAGTCCGATAAGACAAGGCAATTGCATTGTTATGATTTTCATCTGAATGATTTCATCTTGTTTGTTGTTTGCTAAACGAATAGTTCCATATTCTATTCCATTGGACATTTGATTTCCTTTACTATAGACAATGACTTAATTGTAAAAAAATAGTTTTGTTAAAAATTTTACATTTAGCAGAATTGTCTCATTCACTGCAAATTCACCATCTAATGTTACAATTGAGAGCTACCATTTCATATGCTCACCTTTTCCACTCGGCTATTCACCATTTTCCAGTTTGCTTAGCTGTCAGAGATTAGATTGTATTAGATAAGATACTGAAATTGTGTACAAATGTAACTGTGTGAAACTTGAGATGATTGATGTTCTTTGTAAGCTGATTTAATATAGAGTGAGGCCTATAGCGGTCAGTCGAGTGTTTGTACAACTAGCGGCGATGGGCCAGACAGAGCAGCTACGTTTTTGGCGCGAGTGTCTAGACAGACAGACGATCGAGGGTTGCGCGTACGAAAGAGAGATAGAGAGAAGGAAGGAGTGTGAGACGGAAGAGTGGCGAGATAGGCTGTGTTGAGGCAGCAGTAGAGTAGTAGTGGTTTTGACTAGAGTTTTAGTTGTGTGGTAGTTGCTATGATAATGCAAGGATAGACATTATCGTGTTGTTGCTTCTGTTATCATCTTACGTTGGATTTGATTTACAATATACTATTAAACCTGTCGTCGTTGTCGTGAAGTAGAAACAAGTGAAAGACTGTAGAACTTTTAACTAGCGAGTAGAGAGTAAATCAGTAATTCAGTAGGAATAAGTTTAGGGTACTGATCGGCCACATTGAGAAGCTACCGAAGAGACTGGAGGTCAACACGGGGAAAAAGGTGTTGACATTCTTCAACTATTTTGTTTTGGAATTTCTTTGAAGCTGTCCTTCTCATAATGAATTTTCACTCTTAATGATCAATCGTCCTTTGATGGATTTAATTTAATTCTGTTGTGTAGTGTTGGAACCAGAACTGCAGCGTAAGAAGAAACCGATTGTATACAAGAAGACCGCTCCCATAGCAACGCAACATCCATCAGCAGGGAACCAGCATGATGACTACGTGCTGCTAGGGGACCAGTCAAAGTTCAACGAAAACGTTAAATATCGAATTCGATCGAGATCAGCACATGTGAGGATTTGACATGATTTACACAAATAATTAATCATGATTAGAGATTAGTGTAACGTTGCACATGTGAGAATTTAACATGATTTACACAAATAATTAATCATGCTTAGAGATTAGTGTAACGTTGCACATGTGAGGATTTGACATGATTTACACAGATAATTAATCATGATTAGAGATTAGTGTAACGTTGCACATGTGAGGATTTGACATGATTTACACAAATAATCAATCGTGATTAGAGATTAGTGTAACAGCAGCGTCTCTGAGTAGTTTAGTCTGTCAGATACGCTATTTTAGTTTATATTACCAATGCAAGACAGTGGAGGGACAGAGTTGGTTCTTGAATTATATGTGGCTTATGCTGTTTTTGAAGCATTATAACTGGATGTTGAAACGGGTTTAGTTTGGAATGTGAACGATGTTGTTTTGTTGCTTTCTTGCTTTTGATGAGTTGTTTTGATATGAGTGGATTGAGAAATGGGGGAAATTAAGTGATCAATGGGGAATTGTATGATGAATTGATTGAATGTTGAACCTATTGTTCATTGGTCAATCAATTAATTTATTGTTTTTTTAGTAAGAGACTTAGTTGATTAATGAATATTCTTCACTCTCAGAGATTCGTTATCTGTATTCTTTTCTGCTCATTCAGTAATCGATCAATTGAAGTGTGATTTATAATTGTGTGATTTATAATTGTGTGATTTATAATTGTTGTTGTTGTTGTGTGAAGGAGGAGGACAGATCATCACGAGAGCATCATCATCAGAGACCAGACAAAGTCGTCTCTCACCCCAACCACTCGTCTGATTTACCCAAAAGACCAGCACACCCCCATGATCGACCCCACGATCGACCCCATGATCGCCCCCACAACCCAGTTCCTCCACACGAGGGGGACCACCACAGGGAGCGGCAGAGCAGGTCAAAGGAGCGTGGTCCACCTCCCAGGGTTGTCATAGATACGGGAAAGCCAACGAGGAGGACGGGAAAGGGTGATGGTGGATTGAAGCTGGATTTGGCCAGGGAACGTTCACCTTCTCAGAAGGTCATTGGGGATGAGGGTGGAGGAGGGCACGAGAGGAGGGTCTTCACAGACCACAATCACAATCACAATCAGAAGGGAATTCTACGCAAGAGCGCTGCGACACAATCAACGCCACGTCTTTATGGACAAGACGAGTCAGCGTATGGCAGCAATGGCCTACCACCATCAGAGCAATGGGAGAGAAAAGGCAGAAGTGGCGTTCCATCGTCTCAAGAGAAGACGGAGAAAAGACAACGAGATGAAGAACGACCGGCGAAGAAATTGGAAGAAGAGAAAAGAAGAACGACAGAAGCAAAGTCAGCAGCCAATCAGGAGAGAGCAACAAAAGCGACAGCATCAGCAGCAACTGCGGTTAGTTTATCATTTTAAAGTAACACCACTTAACTGACAATAAGAGAACTTCATATCTCACCAGACATTCAGTTTACTTTCAGCTATTCACTGCTATTCTGCTCATTCACTGCTATTCATCGCTATTTGTAGCTATTGGCTTTTTAAAAAGATTTAGTTCCATAATTACGTGATCGTTCTTCCCGTTGTTTCTTGTTCTTGTTCTCCAGCTGCCGCCAAACTATTCGGTGAAATATCGTCTTGGAATCGCTCCTCATCGTTCAAACGGTCCCATTCGCTTCTCCGAATACCAGAGAGAATTCCAATGGAGAGATCCAATCAAGTCATCGCCTCTCATGTCGGCGGAAACGGTCAGTAACGCAGTCTAGGACGCATGATTGAATCACTGATTAATTAGCATATTCATATGATCATGCAAAGGGTGGATCTGCTTAATGATCTAGGAATTAAGAGAATATTTATATGGATGGTGTTGCTTCAAGTTTTTATCTGATCGATTTGCTGTTCTTATCTGTTTTATTTTAAAATCGATTTTTGACTTATTTGAGGCTTAAAATTAGTTGTAATTTATTCTGAGACTGAGTGGCTGATTGGTTGACTTTCCAGCAGATATTGGCATTTAAAAAAGGATCAGTAATAATAAATTTAATAAGTCTTATATCATTAATACTAATGCCACTCTTACAGCTAATAATAATAATATTTATCTTAAGTTGTTGCTTTTTTTAAGTAGCTTTGCACACTATCTGGATAGCGTTCTTTGAGTAAAATATGATTATAGTAATTAGTAATAGCTATACTACTAAGAATAATAAGAATAATAAAGATGCGAATATGAATAATGATGATGGATTATTCATTTTGCCAGTACTTCTTTTAGTTCGGTTGTGTGTGTGTGTGTATGTGTGTGTGTTGGTGTTGTAGGTGGTCTACAAGAGTCATCCTGACCTAACGTTGTTTCGCTCAAGCAGCATGGCAGAGGACAGTGAATACAAAGCTCAGTTCAAGGCGTGGACCCCTTCAGAGCACGAAACACAGAACAAGAACAACGATGCGCCTCCTCATTCTCACAACAAGCTCTCGACCGATCATCCAAAGAAAGCAAAGGTTGAGAATATTATCACCATCATCCTCTGTCTTCTCTCTTCTCTATTCCCCCCAACCAACTGAATTGACTCACCAAAACAAATCAGTTTTATTATTATGCGCTTTAATCAGTAAAATGGTTCTTAACATAATTTGTTCGATTCTACATTCGGTCGGATGGCCATTTGTAGAGATTGCTCCGCTGAACTGTTTAGTGATGTCTCTCTTCATCAGTCTTCTTCAATGCTTTGAAGTCTGTCTCTGTCTTGATGCTCTACTCTTACAATGGCAAAGATAGTAGACAGGTTTAGTTCTTATAATTTTATTAAACGCACCTTCACGATATCAGCGTCAGTTCTTATTATAATTGGTTGTCATTAAACATGATTCGCGTTGTTGACTATGTTGTCATCTCAATGGCAACATGAGTTCCACTGTGAAGAAGATCCTCATCATATTCAATTCAGATTCCAATTTGTTTTCTGATTTCAGATAAAGAGAAGCAAGAGCCTGAAAGGTATTTGCATTATATTACATACATTGTATAATACGTATGTGACAATAGATGTGTGTGCGTGTTACTAATGAATAATTAATTAGTGCGCTTTATAAATAAAAACAAATAGACACTTTTAACCATTTAGCTGAATAATAAGTGCAGTATTATTCAGCCTATTCTATCCAAAAGAATCTTGAATTAATTTTCGTGAAATATTTTCATGTGCTGAAAATTGTTTAAGCGAAAAAAAGAAGAGAGAGACGTTTGGTGGAAAAGATAAAATTTGTTGTTCTTGGATATATCGTCAACTGACTTGACTTTTAATTTCATCAATGGCAACACTTTTAGATTTTATATAGATTATAGAGCTAGTTCTAGGTCTTTGTTTCTGAGACGTTTTACATAGAAACGTTGTGCTGTTAGAAATGCCGACGCAGCCTAAACTGCGGAATGGCGTAGTTGTCTCGACTGCTGCAACTGACTCCAGGAGTGCGATGATCACGACGGCAAGACATGCGGAGAGTGACGATGGCGTGATGACGACGACGACGCAGGATGATGGCCGACCGACGAAGAAATACCGATCGGAATACTCACGCAACTTTATGGCTCCATGGAATTATCTGTATGATGAAGGAGCGTGGAAGAAAGTCCATGCTAAGGTCTGTTTCAGTCTGTCTTACTATGCCTCTGCCTGTGCCATTGCCTGTCTGTGTAGATGGCTCTGTGTATATGAGATAGGTAACTGCCTTTCATTCACCACATTGGACCCCTTTCTTACTATCTGGGGGTTGGATTAGGGTAATGGTAACACACTGGCATGATGGTCATCTCAGTCTTCCATCCATGAAATGAGTTGGTAACATTAGCAGCAGGATGTGATGTGCGCCTTGTATTGCTGCCAAGCAGTTAAATTTGACTCTTGTCTATTTAACTTGTGAATACAATGAATTTGTAATCATATTGCAGCATGTCTGTTTAAAATGAAACGATTATTATTATTATTCAATGTAGACATCAACTGATGTGTAAATCATGGACATAAACATATTGTGATTATGGTGCTATAGAAATGATTAGATATCATATAGTATCAGATGCGAAGTGACCCAATATCTGTGTTTTGAAGTGCATGTGCTTTATAGATCTATTGTGTTTTGTGTTACTGATTGTCATCTTTAGGAAGATACGGAACGTGAGTTGCACGCAAGGCCATCGACGGCTCCTCCCCATCCTCCCGCATCATCATCATCCTCCGCATCTTGGTATGCAGAAGTTCTCGAGTTGCGTCGCTTTGCAGACGAGTATAGGAAGCGAGCGCAGGGAACTCACTTCTCACGCGAGCATCTCGCTCAACTCTACGCAAAGAACGCAGAACTGTGGGATACGCTGAGCAATGGAAGCGTTCTCTCATCACGACCTTCGCCAGAAGAACAGAAGAAAAGGTGAGAAGATAGGATAGGAGAAGATAGGAGAGGAGAAGATAGGATAGGAGAAGATGGGAGAGAAGATAGGAGAGGAGAAGATGGGAGAGAAGATAGGAGAGGAGAAGATGGGAGAGAGAAGTCTGTTGTCAACGTAGAGTTGGAATAGTTGCATAATTAGCAATTGTTTAAGAATTACAAAGTATTATTAATTAGTAATTTCTGTGGACAGGTGAGTATATGGGGGAGGGGGCTTGGAATAAATTCACAGTTCAAATGAAGACTCATAAATTATTATTTCTAATTCACGAATTTTGCTGCACTAGTGTCTGATGCACAAGGCATGCATGGCAATCAACATCTAGAAGAGACATAGAGATAGTGTGCAGTCTATGGTGGATTAGGAATTTAAGAAGACACGACAAAAGAGAATGAATCATGCGTGAAATGTATTCATCAGAACTTTTCTTATCTTATTCTTATTCTTTCAATTGCGTTTTCTGTTTGTCATTAATTTTCTGTCGTGTTGTTATTTCTAGGCTACATCCAAATACTTCGGCGGCAAAAAGATCCATGGATAAAACACAGAAACAGTTTGGAATAAAATCAACGCCACTGTTGTCAGCTGAGAATGAGATCATATCTGCGAGGTTGAAAAGTTTGAACATTGAGCATCATTCACACACAACTCTCATTCACTCTACTTCACTCTGCTTCTGTAATTGTAATTGTAATCGAACATTTATATAGCGCCACTTCAAGAGAACTCCTCAGAGGCGCTCCTGACCTGACACCAAACCATAATCAAAGAGAATGCGTTTCAAAAGCTTGCGGAAAAGGGGCAAAAAAAGACAGACTTCTGTCTCTTGCGATGATCTTATTAATAAGTAAGTAAGTAATTGATTGACCGAGCGAGCATCAACAACATTAGACGACAATAGCAGCAGTCAGTACAGACTGAGAACTCAAAAGGGTCAAAGAGTAAAATCAAACAGGATCAAATGGACTCATTGAGGCTGGATTACCTTTTCAGGGCGACATTTTTGGCCGTAGTAACAGTACAAATAATACACACCCACATGTCCCACACGTGCATATTTATGTATATATTTTTAATTGTTTATAATATATTCATGCGTGCGTCTATGGAAGTAATGTGTAATTATCTGTGGTTGATTGAATCAATTGAATGAAAACAGATCTGAAAGCATCACTTCAAATGGAAGCAGCTATTCGGAAGCAGAGAAGGAGAATTCCTATCCATTGGAAAAGAATCGACCTCCACCCATCCAACACCAGCACCATCACCACCATTATCAGCAGCATCATCAGCAGCATCATCAGCAGCATCATCAGCAGCAGCAGAGGAAGAGACCGCACCTGACACAAGCATCCCCAGGTGGCATTCAAGGTCAAAGGGTCATTGCTCCTTCAAGAGATTTTGAGGCGAATAACAGCGACAATTACAACGATTCATCGCATGAATACAACTCAGATCCTTATGAAGGTAAGAAAATCTTTGTAAAACATCCATTCATCCATTCATTCATTCGTTCGTTCATCCATTCATTTGTCCATTAATTAATTAATTAATTAATTAATTATTTCATTCATCCTTTCATTCCATTCATTCGTTCATCCATCTGTTCATTCATCTATCCATTCATTCATCAATTCGTCCATTAATTCATTCATTTATTCATTCATCCATTCGTTCATTCATCCATTCATCAATTAATTCATTCATCCATTCATTCATCCATTCATTCATTCTTCCATCCATTCATTCATTCATTAATTAATTATTTAATTCATTAATTCGTTCATTCATCCATCCATTCATTCTGCAGCTCGTGACTTTCTTCAGCGTTTCAACCACATTCGTTGCATTAATCAGATATTTTACATATTTTTCTGCATATAATTATCTGAACATTTCTTGATGTGGAGCATTTTCTTGTATACATGTATGCTGAAGTTTCTTTAAATAAAATGCATTCGTTAATTTTGTGCGTGTGTTGCCAAGGGTCAGAGTCGAGTGGCTATGGCAACGGGTTGAAGGAGACAAAGGCGAAGGGTAGGACGTACAAAGTGAATTCTTCAAACAACGAAAAGACAAGAAATCAGATGAAATCAACGCAAGTGAAGTCGGTAAGCAATGTTGTTGATTATTGATGATATCTTGACAGAACCATGTTCACCTCTTGCGCTACCCTGTGCTGCTGCTGCTGTTTCTACTGCCAACCCGAGAGGATTAGATTTGACATAACGTAATTTCTTAACACATTGGCCGCCAGCTACGAGATATCTCGTAGTTAAACCAGTCATTTAACATGGCGTGTAGGCGGTGAATGTGTTAATGGTACGTGCCTGGTTAGCTCCATTGCATTCAAGCCAGCATCCCCCTCTGTGCATCAGGAGGGGCATGCTGGTTTGCATACCAAGAATCATTTATTTAAGGTGTTTGAATCTTTGTATAGCACAGGATCTATGTTTTGAGGACGACAAATGACATGGCAGAGAGGATATGAGTGTTGAAGGATTATCTCATCTGATCAATTCATTGAAAGATGAATATCATTTCAAAGCAAGCATGTCATCGCTATGCAACATCGTCGTCGTCGTCATCATCATCATAATTATTATGTAATAATTGAGATCATTTTCTAATCGTGCATAATATTATTCTGCTGATGTTGTTCATTCTGTCAAATGAAATCATCTAGAATTCATCGTCGTCTGAGAGTCGTCCGTCTCAACTGACGACGACTACGATGAAGACGACGATGAAGACGCATGGTTTACCAACGCGAGACACTCACGTACTCGTCAGCGACAACAACAATGGTCATGGTGAGGGCGATCATCATCATCATCATCATGAGCAGAGACAATGGAAGACAGGACATCATGGTCAGTTTGGTCAGTTCAATTAATATATTGAGGAGCCTTTCTTATATCTATGCTAATGTGAATTATGTGATGAAGAAATGACAAAGCAATGATTATATTATTAAATTGATTGTAAATATCTCAACGCTGTGATCACTCATGCGATGAAGAGCGAGAGTATTGTAAAGAAACGTTTACATTACTCTTAAGTGGTCGGTCCTCTTGAATCGCTAGTGAACCAGCGTGGCATCACTGCATCGCATCACTGCATCGCATCACTACATCGCATCACTACATGGCTTCCCAATATTGGCAGTTTAGTTTATTAAAACTTTCTTTCTTGGTTTGTGTATCATTTCTTACATTATTTGTGCTAAGATTACATTACGTAATATTTGTTGTGTTGTTACTGTTACAGAGGACAAATCGGTTCAGATCCAGGAGGAAGATCTGATGTCCGTCTCATCTCTTGCGTCGAGTTGTTCACTTGCATCTGAAGTACTCGAAAGAGCTCGCAATAGATTGAGAGATGACTTCTGGAAGTGATGACCTCCATCTCTTCTCTTCGCGTTAAATCACATTTGCCATCGATGATGATGATGATGATGATGCAAGTGGATATGCAGATCTATTTCTCACCGGATGACTAACTTATTTTAACTTATTCTTATGTCATGTTGATTATACGATCAGCGTTTTAGTTGTCAAATAGAAATGAGAAGAGAGGAGCAGAGGTTGAGGGGCAAGGGGGGGGGGGGGGGTAGAAAGTTTGAGAGATGACTAAAGTAGACGAAGGATGCAGGATTTGACGTTGTTCGCATGAAGCACTGATTAATTAGGAAGCAACTGACAAGTTCTGTGCAGATATTTCAGTTGCATAAACCTTCAATATTTTCAGTTACCTGGCTGAGGGGATTGGAAGAAAAAGTTGTGGGGTATGGGGTTGTACCTACTCCAAATCTCTTGACAACTGAAACTATTTGATATTAAGGAAAACATTTGGTAACTTTGACCAATCTAAAGCTTGAATTTGAAACATTTCTTCTGTAACGTAGCTATTTTTCAATATATTGAAATTAGAGTTTAAAAAGTAGCAGTAAAGATTTATTTAGTTTCAATTGTATGAAGTATGTTAGCAATAATTCTATTGATAATTTTTAATTAAGTTTCTTGTGAAGAGCCGTCACGGTTTCTTGGATTAAGGTTCTGACGATGTAGTACTGATAGTATTGTTATCAGATAAAAGTAATTGTTACGAATGGTGTTGACGATTGTTACGGGTTATTGACATTAAAAGACTTGATGCTTAATCTGAATATCATTTTAAGAATGACAATGACTCACTTGTTGTCTTTGTCGTTCATTTCACTTCCATATTATTCCATTCTTTAAATGATCAAATTCTTTTCCAATCAGGCAACAGAGTTGAATAGAATATTATTCTCTCTAATGATTAACATTTCTGGTCTCATATCATAATTTTACATTGTAAGCAGTAATGTAAGTCTGATTTTACTCAGTGCCACATAAGCCGTGTTGGTGGAGGCCAGCTTATACACATGCGCTGTAGGAAATGAAGTCCACCTACGGTGGTCTAGTGGTGGTGTCGTTGCCTTGGAGCCGGAAGGTCCGAGGTTCGAATCCACCTCCCCGCGTAAGGACCTTGGGCAAGTCCTTCACTTACAATTGCTCAGCGCTTCGGCGTGAAACTCCGATGCAGTGTCCGCTCTGCATCGGGAGCGCCTCTGAGTAGAGAGAGCTTGAAGGGGCGCTATAACAAGTGCACATACATACATACATACAATGGTTAGGCTGCTTGGTCCATTCCGGTCAATTTTCGGTGCTAGGTTGGAATCCAAGGAGGTCAAACCAAGTTGACAGCATGGAGCTATGATGAAAATCGTTGGTGATATTGTGGTGGTCGTTTGACCAAACAGGATTGCAACCATGCAAGATAGGATGGCTGAGAATTTTCGGTCTTGAGTGGAAAGGTGCTGGAGAGACACAGACAGCTAGCGCTCCTTGCATGGGCGGAGACCTAGGGGGAGGGGGACAGTCCACCCAATGGAGGTGTTGGGGGCGGCTCATGCATTTGTCTCCCCCCCCCACAATCGTTGAGCGTCAGGACTAAAAAAAGTCATCAACTTTTTGGCGGTGAAAATAGAAAATGTTTCGCGTTAGGATCCATCTTTTAAAAAACTAATTAGGCCTAATAGATAAATAACTGTTCAAAACCACATCAAATCGGAAACAGTCTTCTCTTACATCTTAATCTGCAAAACCTTGGTCTTGTTTTACAATGATATCAGTGACCTGAAACCCACCAACATTTGAACTTTGAAGGCCAGCTTATAGGCCATTGCCTTCATTCCGTGTTGAATCTGTCAGACAGACAGACAGACACACACAGACACACATACACACACACACAAACAGACAGAACGTGCGTGTAGTGATGTGAGCGTGAAATATTTCATTTGAAATATTTCATTTCTGACAGTTTTTTTTGAAATATTTCAACGCCAAAAAAACCGTTTTTTTTACATCCATGTTTTTTTTACATCTTTAGTGCTGTTCCAAAGATATGGTCTGTTCTGCAATCGGATATTAACTTTATAATAGCAGACGTTACTGTGCTTGTCATTGTTTGCAAGATAACAATGATGATGATCATAGGCGTAGGGGACATTTCAGCGTTGCGGGGGGCAAAAATGAGACTTTTGCCCGAAATTTTTTTGTCATCCTGCCGAAATCTTAAGAAAAATTCTCGTTACGTTTGCCCGAAAATTCTAACGATCTTTTTTTAGTCATCCGGCCAAAATCTTCTGAAATTTTCCGTTACTTTTTGCTCGAAAGGTCTGACGACCTTCTTTTGTTCGGGCAGGTCTGATTTTCCGGGCAAGAAGACCCGAAAAACTAAAAAAGTAGGAAAAAAATAAAAACCTTTTTTTATTTTTTCGGGTCTGCTTGCCCGAAAAATCAGACTTGGCCGAAACTTGGGGGGGGGGGGCATTTGCCTCCTCTGGACCCCCGTCTCCTACGCCTATGATGATGATAATGACAAAGACGGTGACAACGTCGATGATGAAGGCCATGAAAACTATGATGACAGTGACGATACCAGTGATGATGATGACATTGACAGTTATGATGATAGCGACAACGATGATGTTGACAATGACAACAAAGATGACGACATGATGGACGATGATGAATAACAATGAGGAAATCTTGTAACTGACAGATTTTAGCAGTATAATTACTATTAATGAAGGTTTACTCTGTCTGACTGATAGTACTATTTATGTTTGTGTTCTAAGTTCTATTCTTAGAACTTTTTGTAAAATTTTGTTTGCCGGATTATTATTGAGTCTAGTTGACATAGTATTTGTGATTTATAATTTGTCTTGTAAAGTCACTAAAGTGTTTCGAATTCTATAGCCTACTTTGTCCTAGGCTAGCAGAATTTAGCTAAAATCACATTTATTTCATTTATGACAAAACAAGTGATTAATAATAAATGTTAAGCATAACAATAAACAATAACATCTACTTTATTAGATCAAACTGTAATTTGTGATATTTGGTGAATAAAACATGTTTTTCAACATATAATGTAACTCTCATAAAAGTAATTCTTAAAAACAGGTAATTATAAATAAATTGAATATCTCGAGAATGGTCATCACTAACACAATAATGCATATAATATGTAATATGAGAAATAAATAAACTGTTATTATGGTTGTAATTAGAACTTTGTAAAATGTAAAGAAAAAAATAATTTCAAATGTTTCAAAGAAAACTGAAATATTTCAAATAAAACTGAAATATTTCATTGAAATATTTCAACGCCAAAAAAACATGTTTTTTTACATCTCTACGTGCGTGGTGAGGACAAATAACAGATGTGAAGGGTATCGAAGCGTCCCAGCCAGCACACCTACAATGTCCCAATGCTTTACCAATGTCATAAAAACCACTAACACTGGCCCTACGTCTACCCTATGTCGAATGCAATATTGGCTATGTGTAGTCTGTACGACATATATCCAATGTATGCATTTTCAAACTAATATACTGTACACATTAACCTAATGTCTCTATTACGTGTTTAAGCATATCAAGAACAAACAGTTCTCCACATATAATCACTTTAATATATTAGAATTACAGAATTAAAAATAAAAATTGTCATATAGCTGACCAATGTTGGACCAACGTAAATTCTCAAACATTGGAAAGACATTTATCCAACGCTGGTTCTATGCAGTGACTGTTACGTTGGCCTGACATTGAACCAACGTAGGCGACAAGCACATGAGAGATGTGATAATACTACCACAAGATTGTCATATATAAGTATTTCTATATGTGAAATACATTATACCTTCTAGTTCCATTTTGGTAAATGCTGATAAAAGCATCATACACGTTACAAAACTAATCTTGTACCACTATATAGCATTCGACATTGGCTTAACGTAAGGCCAACATTTGATATTTACACATTGGACCGACATTAACCCAATGTTGGTTATATGCAGGGAGTGTGATGTTGACCCGACATTGAACCAATGTTGGTGACAAGCATATATTTATATGAGAGATATATATATGTACGTGATATTAATGTTGTAAATCTCCAGTGTTGGCCCTACGCTTAGCCAACATTGGCTTTTATATATGATATTACAAGATGTATATTCATGCAATATGTATAAATTTTGAATCCACATTTACCATAATAGAACTAGAAGGTACAATATAGCTTCCATATAGGCCTACAGATATGCATATATACAACAATCTCATCAATGCACTATATGTTGCATTCTGTCATATATATAATTATATGCTTAATTTTCACCTACGTCGGTTCAATGTCGAGCCAACATCATCACACTCCCTGCATATAACCAACATTGGGTTAATGTCGGTCCAATGTGTAAATCTCAAATGTTGGCCTTACGTTAAGCCAATGTCGAATACTATATATATATACGTGGTACAAGAGTAGTTTTGTAAAGCATTAAGTCCTTCACTCCCAATTGCACGCTTCCTGACTGACTTCCGGAATATTGACCCCACTTGACCCCTCCCCGGATTGTGATTCTGATTTCAATAAGAGCGAGAATAAGGGCAAGCGTGACTCAGCTACATCGGCGCTATAAAAATTCCGAGATCCTTTCCTTTGAAGAGAACTAATTACCATTACTTGTGTTACTATAATTATATCAATGCAAATAGCGCACTGTTGCACTTCTAAACTGAATTCTCACATAAGAAGCAACGCAGTAATAACTTAATGATGACTATTACGCATAACTTATAGTTCTTCGAATGCTGGAACGTAGACCTCTGGCGAAAAGGAAGCTAATTTGGCTCAATCATTATTTAAGCCATAAAATTTATAATATCACAGTATATTATATGCAATTATATATTATGATAATTGCATTGCGCTTTCTTATATTGAATTCGTAAATAAACAACAAGGATTAAATAAATATACCTGAATGAAATGTAAATACCACCACAGTTTAATTTTAATACAAAAATGAGGCGGGCGACACCTGTCGGCCGGAGAGCGCTTGCGTATAACTTATATGCACGACTTTCTATGCCCTAGCTTTGATAATGATAGTGTTACCATTAAGCGCTAACTTCCTTTGAAGGCATCGTTCTTTCTTGAAGAAGTTCTGTTAAGGGTACTCATTTAAGGTTTCCGTCCAACAAATCGTATTTAGCACTATGGCGTTTGCAGTAGTGGAATTTACGGAAGACTATTCAGTCGATGTTGTTCCATGCAATTGGTTGACCGACAACAAGACTTCTTGTTTCTGGCCACCATTTCGGACCAACCTTCTAATCTCTGCAGTGAAGAAATCAGTCGAACCTCAGCCATCTTGGATGAAATGTAGCCTACTGTACGGGTACTGAATATCTACGGTAGGTAGGTACAGTTCACTTAAAAATTACATTCGGACTCGCACTATATAATTGTATGGCAATCTAAGAGAGAAGTTTATTTTTCTGATTCACTTTACACTGACTTTTTTATGCAATAATAATAATAATCTTCGTTTATTGCAAATTCACATTGACAATAACATGTGCTTACAGACAGTATGAATGAACAATACAGGTTATTACAGGAGTCCAATTTAACCATTGGCAGCCACGCAGGGCGCCCGTGACATTCTACTTTTCTTCCTGCCTGACCTCCCGGATCTGACCCCTGCCTTACGGTTCTGATTTGACTAAGCCCCTCCCCGTTCGTAAAACATTAGTTTTTACTCTGAATGAATACACAAAACTTTCTTGGCATTATATATCGCATTCCTGGTCAGACCCATTTCAACCTGAAGTAAATAACGACCTTCAAATCAAGAAAATGGGATTCATACCAACCACTTGTCCTTCACCTCAAACTTATATTGTGTTAAACCTACCTAATCATATTGTAGTTGTGTATTTCTATACCGCCTTTTCAGTTGACTGCTATTCAGAGGCAGTCCCGACTACAGCTCTGAGGTGTGTCACAATTAACACGCCGTAGCTCCTCGAACAAATCAGAGTGAAGGACTTGCTCAAGGTCCCTACACAGCAGCTTGGGTCTGAATCGAACACACAACCCTTCAGACACAGGTGTTGGCTATCCCTCTACACCACCATGCCTCACGTGCTAGCCAAAGAAAATGAAAGCTGTGTGTCAGCCAGCATTGGAGCTTGAACACGGTCCATGCAAACAAGCGGCCGGCTCGATACCAATGTAGCTAACTGGCTTTATTATTGTCACCCTGACTGCCGTATGTTGGTTGTTATGCATATACTGTTTGTCTAAACTAAAAGTGTTTACTTTCTTTGCCATTAATTTATTGCCTGTCACATGTTAATTTATATCATCCAATCATTGTAGAAACAGCTGCTGTATGTCATGCTGTTTTTTGTTTGAAATATATATATGTAATATAAATGTGTGTGTGGCACTGTATGCTCATGCTGGCAGGATTAATAGCTGTAGAATTTGATATGTCGTCATTTATTAATTATGTTTGTTTTGGCGGTGTTTAGCGAGATGAGCACCCTCATATTTGCATGTGTTTTTTCACCCTCTTTGAATTTGCTGTTTCCTGCCTGTAGATTTTACCAGTTTCAACTTTACGTGCTCTACTGCAATGCCTTGTTCTGGCCTGTGCACTGTGTATATATGAATAGAACAACGCTGTTATCTGTTGTATGTATGAGGTTTTATGGGTGCTTAGCTAATGCTCAGTGTGTTTATATTTTCTTGACCATGATGCTTTAGGTTTGCCATCAAAAGAGGTTCAGGTGATATTGTCAAAATTGGCATTGATCGAGGCTCAACAGCTACACCAAGGGCAGCTTATCCAGCAAATTCTCAACTCTGCCCACATTTCTGACGAGTCATGTGATCTGCCCGATGGCGTCAGTCTTCCTGTGCAGAATATGAATGAAATGATGGACCTGGATAAACTTATGGAAAATGTCAACAAAGCTAAGCAGCTGGTAATATCTCATTCATTCATTTGTTGACCCTCCTGATACTTCACTGCAGTGATGTGCCATAAGTAGCACCTGCTAGCTTAACATTAATCTGAAGTTCGTTTTACTATTTTGTATTCTAGTGAAAAGAAGGCTGCATCGACCTTGGGAAGGGTAGAAGCAAGTTATCTGGTGTCCTATCTAAATAAAGTTACCAGTCATCTAAATCATCTTTCTACTTAGGCCTAGTCATGTGATATTTGTCTTTTATGCTCTACCTTGATAGTTTTTAATTATTTTGCTTGGTTCTCGCATAGTGGCAATTACTAACTTTAATGATTTGACTGCCGTGTTATAATGATAAAATACAAAGTCAAAACAGTAATGCAAAATTTATATTTTGAACAGGCCATTTCTCCTTTTTGCCTTGAATATATTGTTCTTATATTATGAAAGAACTGTGTTGTTGAAAGTAGTTGTATTAGCTGTGTGTATATATGCCGCTTTACAGACACGCTACTTGGGTGCCATTGGCGGCAAAGATGTGGCAGAAACCACACGGCGCATTATGACCAGCATAATGACCAACTCGGTTGCTCAACGCATGAATTTTGCTGGTCGGGGAAGAAAAATCGGTATCGGCGATCTGAACGTATTGAAAGTAATTGTTGGTAAGTAATTTACAAATGTGATCAAGTGGTTATTTTAGAACAATTATTGTGTTGAGATGGAACATATGTTGGTTGCAACTGTTAATTGAATATACCTCTAATATTATTGTTATTCTTCTGGGTGAACTGCATTTACTTAATATAGATTTTACAGTGATTTTAATTGCTATGTTTGATGAATCCCATGAACTATAGTACTTTTTTGTACTACCTGCTCTATGACCCTTCCCAAAGCAGTAATAGTGGAAGAGAAAACCACTTTGAGAACTCTTGATGATAAAAAAAAATTCAGAACTTTTGTATGATCATATTCTTATCTTAAACATGATATGTGATATTAACAGGTTCAATTGGATGGGTGTTAGAAAGTTTAATTGGATAATGGATATGCGGTTGCAGTTGCAAAGCAATTGTTACATCAAGAATGTGTAGAAATCAGATAAAATACCACACATATGACTTCACTCATGGCTGTTTTTTTACATATATTTTAGGAAATTTATTTTGACAAAAATTAAATGACCTTTGTTTTCTTGTTATTTATTTTCATTCTATATTCTTTTAATGTTTTGTTTACTCGGTCCATAATTGTCTGTAGCCCTTCCGGGCGTCTGCAAATCTTAACGCCTCTATACACATTCCACCGCCTTTAATCTTTTCGCTTCCTGCCTTGCCTCTGATCTCTATTTCACTTTCCTTTGTTATCTTCCTCTATAATTTCTTCACTTAATTGTACACCATGCTATCCATGCGATTTTCTTGCAGCCACTTTGTTTATGTATGGCTAATTTTTGGTTATTTCAACTTCACTAATATATATTCACTGATTTGTATTTCTTCAGGAGCTGTGCGTCGAAACAGGCTACTGAGAAACCCGAGTCGGGCGGAGGTAGAATTAACCGTAAAGATGTGGCTGCGCGGCTCGAGCGATCGAAGTGACGGTAGACATGCTCGGGATAACCGTCGTCCCGCACAGAGAAGAAAGGACCTGGAGAGTGAAAGTGATTCATTAGTGGACTGAACAGTGACTTGGGAGATGCATGATGATGCATGTGTTTTGTAGTTTGAAGCTTGTTTTGTAGCTTTTGTCAGTAAAGCAAAGCAATCAAATTTGTGGTTTATGTTGCATTCTTTAAAATGTAGTTTTTTTTAGGAAATATTAGTTTGTTGGTCATCTTGTTCTTTTCCACTCCATTAGCAACTATAATTAGTTGCACACTGATATTGTGCCCATATATATGTGGTTGCAAAGCCATTTGCCAATGGTATATGCCTAACCTCAGGCCAACATTGATCCAATGTATAGAAGTCGGTTAAGCAGCGGCTTGATGATGGCCTTTGGTTGTATATTGATAGGCAAAACAAAGTTGGGCAAATGTTATTGGGTGAACGTAGGCCCGGATTTCAAAACACATTGTACCAACGTTGTTTATCCTACTATATGCCGATGGTATGCGTGATGTAGGGCCAACATTGACCCAATGTATAGAAGTCGGTTAAGCAGCGGGTTAATGATGGCCTTTGGTTGTATCTTGGTAGGTAAAGCAAAGTTGGGCAAATGTTATTGGGTGAACGTAGGCCTGATGTCGGGCCAAAGTTGACCCAATGTCGTTGAGAGGTTAGTAAAGGATCGGGTCGGCGTTGGCATTTAGTTGGTAAATATACGTTGGGCTAATGTTAACGGGGGAACGAAGGGCCGTGTAACACAACTACCTTTCGCCAACGTGGCACTACAACCGTTCGCCAACGGTGACTCTGACGTTGGGCTGACGTAAGCCTAATGTATGTGTGCTGGCTGGGGTGGGCGTGTTCTCATCCGTAACGCCCCCATGAATGGCGGGAAGGCGAGTGAATGAGTGGGCAGTCGATAGAGGAGGAGGCTATCAGCTGCAATCAGCAGAGATCGATACATTGGAGGACATCCTCCTCCTCCTCCTCCTCTCCTCCTCCTCCTCCTCCTCTCCTCATTCATCTCCTAGCGGCCGCTCCAGCTATTGAATTGTACGTGGGAGTGAACATTATGTCATTCTGCTAAAAATAGCCATGCTAATGAGATGCAAATGAGTCGATGCCTACGGCTGGTGGTAATGAGATGCGCGCAGGCGCGTCTGCGTTGAAGACGGTCTGAGAAGATGGCGGTCGGATGTTGGGTTGAAGGGGTCTCTAGTTCTTGCGAAAGATTCGTCGGCAGTTTTGCCTGAATTTGAGGCAATGGCGACGCAGAAGCCGGGTGGATGGGTGCAGTCGCTAATCACGCGATTCGACTCGCAGGTCTGTCGCTTTTGCGCCGCTCTTATGTCCTTTGTTGTGCGTGAAATATGTTGACTCACTGCGGATCCATTCATAAAAATTCGGTCGTGATAATAATGAAGGGGTAATATTGTAAGTGGAGGGCTGTCCTTGTCAATGACTTTTTGTCTTTAGAGATTAATTACCCCAACGGGTAATTAGGTCAGCTTAGGCAGTGAATGGAGCTGTTCGATTAGGCGGTCAAGGGTTTAACATAACGCTCTGATCAGAGGGCACTTTGATTATTAATACGACTACTTGATTAGGTGGGGATAATTAGATTTACCCTCTGACAAGCTGCGGTCGTTAATTGCGAATAGGCTACTGACCATAAAACGTTTAAAAGGGGCAGCACGGGTGCCATCTGGAAATAGAGGGTCAAACACAAGGCAACGTTTAATAGTCGGTAGACAGGGACCTTAATCGTGTGAGTAAATGCAAATCTTCGATTTGAATAATCAAAGATTTGCATTTGCACCCCACAACGTTGCATCATGAAGACCTGCTTATTTTATTGGTGCTATAAAGTTCCAGTAAAACCTGCTTTAAAAAGATTATGTGATGAAGTATGATAAGGAATGAGTAGATTCTGATTGGTTGGATTATGAACAGTCATTAAGAACATGTGACACTCATTCAAATGGATGGGCCAGTGGTGATTAAGGATCTCAGCCAATAAATCCATTGAGCAGGAGGAGTACAGGATCAATGCCATAATTATGATCCTTATGGAAAACATATGTACCTTTATATTTTAGATATAGATCTGTTTAGCTGGGCTGTAAAAACTGCACCGGTACCTATTAAGATATTTGGATCTATCAAGGTCAACTAAACAGTTACTAAATAGATGTTGTTCTAATGGTTAAGCCCAGAAGTTTGTGCCTCAAATTCTTACCTTGCCTCCTCATCTGTGACCCCAATCTCTGTGCATCTTTTTAGATTTTATTTTGTTATTTGCCATAAAATGACTGCAGTAGACACCTTAAGAGCTCATGGTCTGTCCTGTCTTCAAAGAATGCTGTTGTTGTTTTCTTAAATGCAAATGAATGTCATTCGGAGGAGTGTGACTTATGTAATTTTGTACTATTAAACTTGAAGCCGTTCGGATTTCCTAATGCTTAATATACGTGGACCGGAAGTATGGCACTGTCTCTTTCTCGCATTGGACTTCTCATCTTCTGTCTATTAACCTCATTGCTGTTTGAATTTGATATGCAATCATAAGGTGCAGCGGTTTATATCTCTTTATGTTATTTGCATTTATGTAACGACGTAAGAACTGATGTTGCAGCTCCCTATTCGGACGGGCTTACACACGACGCAGTCGATTCAGAATGTTGAGCAGAACAAAGATTGTCTGATTAATGTCAGTCGTCATAAGTTCTCGCTTGTCATCAATGGTTTGACAAAAACACTACAATCGGTTGACTCTATGGTTAGATCTGAATTATTATTTATTAATTGATTATTATGTGTATTATTCATTCATTCTGACGAAAACACTACAATCGGTTGACTCTATGGTTAGATCGGAATTATTTATTATTAATTAATTATTAATTGATTATTATTCATTCATTCTGACGAAAACACTACAATCGGTTGACTCTATGGTTAGATCTGAATAATTAATTAATTATTAATTAATTTTTATGTGTATTATTCATTCATTCTGATGAAAACACTACAATCGGTTGACTCTATGGTTAGATCTGAATTTATTAATTAATTATTAATTAATTATTATGTGTATTATTCATTCATTCTGACGAAACCACTACAATCGGTTGACTCTATGGTTAGATCTGAATAATTAATTACTAATTGATTAATAATGTGTATTATTCATTCATTAATTCATTACAAGGATTTATACAGCTCCCCTTCGGGGTTACTACTCAAGAGCGCTCCTGACACAACCTCAGCTAAAGAGAACAGTTTTAAGATTGCGATAGAATGTGTCAGAGACGACCCTTGGCAACAGGCGCAGGTGGTATGAAGGTAGCCATTTCATGCCACAGGGCAGCCAGCAACATTATTAATGAGCCATTGGTTTGTTTTGTAATTTGTTGATGAAGGATCTGTGTTGTCATTGGATTAGCTTTGGTCAAAACATCCACCAGTTGACCTCACTCCATTTTTTAGTACAAGACATTGGCTCCCTTATAAGAAGTTATTTAACCCCTTTACTGGGATCCCCGAGTTAACTCGTCAAATTTTTACTAGTAAAATGTTTATTACACGGTAAACGGGTTAAGTCATCAGAATCTTTGTGGTATGGATGCTGATGTTTATGCAAAGATATATTTGCTGATGAATGATATTATTGGATGTGTTTAGTTTGATGGAATTTGATGTTGTTGATTTTTGTTGCTTCAAACAGAGAATAGTTGGACCAGAGGCCGAGAGGAATTTCTACGAGTCTCAGCTCATCATTCTTGATACGTTGGAGAAAGTTCTAAACAGCGTATGACTTTCATTTGAACATTTTGATTGTCATCATTTCTACTTCTAAGATGTTTGACGTTGTTCTTTAATCACGGTTCACCATAGTCTCACACCTAAATGAGTTTCTTAATTGTTGGTTAGCAGCTCTGTATTTATATAAATTGAAGATTACAAGTACTGTCGGCAAAACAGGCCTCATTATTGAAAGGAATTGTGACTAGTGATTGACTGTGATACAACTTTTCAATGGTCCTGTTGTCTAAGCATATCTTCCAAGACAGATGATCATCCTCTTCTTCTCATGCTTGAATGAATGACTTCTGTTTTTAATTGAAAAATGCATCATGAGAGAGATTGTATTGATGATGATGTGATTTAAATGTGTTGCGTTGTTGTGTGTGTTGATAGCAACCGAAAGACACGACACGATTGGATGAGAGATTGTATTGATGATGATGTGATTTAAATGTGTTGCGTTGTTGTTGTGTGTCTGTTGATAGCAACCGAAAGACACGACGCGATTGGATGAGGCGATGTATGTTCGCCTCCTTCTACCAGAATTATGTAAGGTACAGTCAGCCGATGAGTTCTCAATCAGATTTTCAGTTGACCATATTCTGGTCAAAGATCTCTGATGTATGGGATTGGAGAGATTGCTGAACTGCCTTCTGGTGGGTGTTTCAGGATCCAGAGAAATGGGCGTAAAGAGAGAGAGGAAAGAAAGTTCTGTTTAAATGAGAATGAATGATTTCTAAGGAAGTTGAATCTGTTTAGTTCTACACACAGAATTATTTTCATCATTAATTAGCAACATTAATTCAACATTTTGGGATTGCTTTTCTAATGACTAGTACAAATATATGTTTCGTGATTTTGATTGTATATATCAGTATAGTGAGAGGAACAGAGACATAGACAGAAAAAGGGATAATACAGCAGACACTGACAGAGTTAGAGAGGACGCAAATGGACAGTGAGAGCAAGACACAGAGAGAAACAGACATCTAGAAAGACACACAGAGACAGAGAAAGACATGCATAATTGTCCTTCTCAGTTGCACATATATAACACAATTAATTTATGATTGTGTTGTTGATTGTGTTTTGTGTGATAATTGTTGTTGTTGTTAGTTTCTGAACCTGCAGAACGATTATCCGTTGGTTATTCAGCTGAAGCACTTGGCCTCCAAGGTCCTCTTTGCTCTCAGCCTAAACAACTTCACGGCTGTCTTCAACCGCATCTCAGCCAGGTAGCTGCTCTCTCTCTTCCCACTTTCACTTCAATGGTACAGCTCTTAGCGAATGAAGGACGATGGTTGAGTGGGAAGAAGAAGAGATACTGTTTGGGTTAGGATTGTGGAGGACTGAATGAAGAGTGACCTTGGAGAATGAGAGAGAAAGAGAGAGACAGAGAAAGCATTATTGCTTTGTAGTCTAGTTGGATCTGAATTACTACATGTAATGTAATGGATGTAATACTAGTTGTTACCAATGTGGTAGTAACAGATTCAACTGCACGCTGTGTTAACAGATAATAAAGTTTAACCCTCTCGCCCCGTAAGGCCGATATTTCGGCTTGACCGTCTTTATCTTATCCCCGTAAGGCCGATATATCGGCTTGATCGTCTTTATCTTATCCCCGTAAGGCCGATATTTCGGCATTGCGTCTATACGTCATCCCCGCATGGCTTGTATAACGGCTATGGTAATTAGGTATGTTTATTTCAATCCAGCATTGACTCAGGCAGGAAGTGACGTATTTTTAGTCTAATTACGTCACTTGAAGGTCAATTTCAAATGAGTTTCATGCAGTGGAGTAGCATAAATAAACACAACCACAGCCGTTGAAAATGTTGAAAGGCAAAGTATTATATCTAGCAGTTCGAATGAAACATCTGTTGCGAAGAAAGCATTTAGTAGAAAACCGTATAATACCCTTGGACAGGTATACTATACAGTAAGAATTACAGCCAGTGATAAAAGTGGAGATGAATCTGTTGAATCGGAAAGTGATGAGGACGCCACTACAACAAGCATTATTTGGTAGGCCTACATTCTTGTGCATTCGCGATGGTGGCATAGCCTATAATTATTGGTTGGTAAAGTGCAATTCTGGCACTAAAAATACAGTAAAGTGCAATTCTAGTGCTAAAATATTAACTAGCTATCATAAACCTTTAATTATATATCAGACATCCTATCAGATACAGTGAAATGTCAGTTTACATGCATTCCGAAGTTAGTGATTTTTTGCCAGGGAGCTCAGGGTTATAGGCGTTTTCGCGTGGGGCGTTAGGGTTATCTCACTTTTGCTGTGGGAGCTCAGGGGCGATAGGGTTAAGCTGATCATTTTTATTCATCTGGGGCTTTAACTTCAAGCTAAGCCAATTACCAGTCTTTCATTGGTTGCTCTGGGGTGATTGTACAGACCGAATGTGAGTCTGTGACTGGACACTATTCAGTAAATAAATAGTAACTAAAACTTGCTAGTGTTGAAAAAGTTCTAGGTTAATGCGCCAAATTTTTCGGAATTTGCTACAACAGTTTGATGTAATTTTTTCCAGATTTTGAGCCCTCAGAAAACTGGAAGTTGTGTTGAAACTTATTAAGCGATGTCATAGTTGGCCGTTACTTAATCTGTCACTGATTAGATGATTAGTTTTGTCTGTCACTGATTGGATGATTAGTTTTGTCTGCCACTGATTAGATGATTAGTTTAGTCTGTCACTGATTGGATGATTAGTTTTGTCTGCCACTGATTGGATGATTAGTTTTGTCTGTCACTGATTGGATGATTAGTTTTGTCTGTCACTGATTGGATGATTAGTTTTGTCTGTCACTGATTGGATGATTAGTTTTGTCTGCCACTGATTGGATGATTAGTTTTGTCTGTCACTGATTGGATGATTAGTTTTGTCTGTCACTGATTGGATGATTAGTTTTGTCTGTCACTGATTGGATGATTAGTTTTGTCTGTCACTGATTGGATGATTAGTTTTGTCTGCCACTGATTGGATGATTAGTTTTGTCTGTCACTGATTGGATGATTAGTTTTGTCTGTCACTGATTGGATGATTAGTTTTGTCTGTCACTGATTGGATGATTAGTTTTGTCTGCCACTGATTGGATGATTAGTTTTGTCTGTCACTGATTGGATGATTAGTTTTGTCTGTCACTGATTGGATGATTAGTTTTGTCTGTCACTGATTGGATGATTAGTTTTGTCTGCCACTGATTGGATGATTAGTTTTGTCTGTCACTGATTGGATGATTAGTTTTGTCTGTCACTGATTGGATGATTAGTTTTGTCTGTCACTGATTGGATGATTAGTTTTGTCTGCCACTGATTGGATGATTAGTTTTGTCTGCCACTGATTGGATGATTAGTTTTGTCTGTCACTGATTGGATGATTAGTTTTGTCTGCCACTGATTGGATGATTAGTTTTGTCTGTCACTGATTGGATGATTAGTTTTGTCTGCCACTGATTGGATGATTAGTTTTGTCTGTCACTGATTGGATGATTAGTTTTGTCTGTCACTGATTGGATGATTAGTTTTGTCTGTCACTGATTGGATGATTAGTTTTGTCTGTCACTGATTGGATGATTAGTTTTGTCTGCCACTGATTGGATGATTAGTTTTGTCTGTCACTGATTGGATGATTTGTTTTGTCTGTCACTGATTGGATGATTTGTTTTGTCTGTCTGTGCTGCATTTGTAGATTAGCTGCGCTGTCAAATTCCGGTGAAGATACGTCTGATTTCACAGATCTGGAGCTCATACAACATATTAACGTCGACTGTTCACGTCTCATCAAACTACTAAATGGTCAGTTGACGACCAAAGTTGACATTCATATTGACTCTTTTAATATTGACTCACTTTCATTCAACACATAATTTGTCTAATCACCATCAATGATGTGTTGTTGTCGCCAGTTATGCTCTTGCTATAAATTGTGAAATCTGGATTTTTGTTCAAGTGCTTGGCCTGTAATTTATGCATTGAAAGGATTCTAATGTTCACCTTCTCTGAGCAGCAGTGTCCACAACGAGTGGGTATCTTCAAATGATTTCTTACCTCTTCCTTGAATGGGTCATTTGTGGTGACAGAGGTTGCTTGCAGAACTTTTGTGACATGCGCTAGTTAATCAGATGAAGGTTCTTCATAAAGTTTGCAATCGATCTCAGTTTCCTTTCCAACACAACTTTCGTGTTGTTATTGAGTATATTATGAAATGTTGTTGTTGATGATAATCTGTAGAGACGGCTCTCAAGTTCAAGTTTCTTAAGAAGCCCGTCCAACTTGTCTTGGCCAGCAACCTTGAAAAGGTAGGATACACTCTTTTCACTCACTACGTGCATCTGCTATTTGTAACCTATAGATGTTAGACTTGTCTTGCATTGACTTAAAGTGATTTCACTCTGATTTTTAAGTTTACTTGTCATCTTTACTCATATTTTCACTTCCTGCCAGCATTGCTGGCAGGAAGTGAAAAGGATCTGCAACGAATGATGGATCGACTAAATGCGACCTCGGAAGAATTCAACATGAAAATAAACATCAAAAAGACAAAAGTTATGAAGATCAGTAAGGAAAAGGAAACAACTAAAAAATAAATGGAGAAGAAATAGAGCAGGTGAAGGAATTCTGCTATTTGGGAAGCTTAATATCAAGCGATGCCAAATGTCATAGAGAGATAAGAAGGAGAATAGCAATGGGTAAAGAGGCATTCTTAAAAAGGAAAGAACTGCTAAGAGGAGGGCTAAATAGAAATCTGAAGAAAAGAATGGTCAAAACATTGATAGGGAGTGTGACGTTATATGGCGCAGAGACATGGACAATGAGAAAAGAAGATGTGAAGAGGCTGGAAGCTTTTGAAATGTGGGTATGGAGAAAGATGGAGAAAATCAGTTGGACAAAGCACGTTTCAAATGAAGAAGTACTAATGATGGTAGAAGAGAAAAGATCTCTGCTGGACACAATAAAGATAAGACAAAAGAATTGGGTGGGACATTTGCTAAGAGGTGACTCACTGCAGAAAGAAATAATTGAAGGAAGATTGGAGGGAAAGAGGTGCAGAGGAAGGCCTAGACAAAAACTGCTGGACGGGATGATGGAAGCTGGATACAGAGAACTGAAGGACATGGCACAACAGCGGGAAAAGTGGAAACATTGGACGTTTGGACCTGCCAATTGGCAGAGAACGTAAAGAAGAAAGAAGTCCTCTTTACTCTGATGGTTGTGATTGGTTGATGCTGATCTGGTATGTGATTGGCTGGTGTGATTTTGGTATGTGATTGGCTGGTGTGATTTTGGTATGTGATTGGCTGGTGTGATTTTGGTATGTGATTGGTTGATGCTGATCTGGTATGTGATTGGCTGGTGTGATTTTGGTATGTGATTGGCTGGTGTAATTTTGGTATGTGATTGGCTGATGTGGTTCTGGTATGTGATTGGCTTGTGTAATTTTGGTATGTGATGTGTGATTTTGGTATGTGATTGGCTGGTGTGATTTTGGTATGTGATTGGCTGGTGTAATTTTGGTATGTGATTGGCTGATGTGGTTCTGGTATGTGATTGGCTTGTGTAATTTTGGTATGTGATTGGCTGGTGTGATTTTGGTATGTGATTGGCTGGTGTGATTTTGGTATGTGATTGGCTGATGTGATTTTGGTATGTGATTGGCTGGTGTGATTTTGGTATGTGATTGGCTAGTGTGATTTTGGTATGTGATTGGCTAGTGTAATTTTGGTATGTGATTGGCTGGTGTGATTTTGGTATGTGATTGGCTAGTGTGATTTTGGTATGTGATTGGCTAGTGTAATTTTGGTATGTGATTGGCTGGTGTAATTTTGGTATGTGATTGGCTGGTGTGATTTTGGTATGTGATTGGCTAGTGTGATTTTGGTATGTGATTGGCTAGTGTAATTTTGGTATGTGATTGGCTGGTGTGATTTTGGTATGTGATTGGCTGGTGTAATTTTGGTATGTGATTGGCTGGTGTAATTTTGGTATGTGATTGGCTGGTGTAATTTTGGTATGTGATTGGCTGGTGTAATTTTGGTATGTGATTGGCTGGTGTGATTTTGGTATGTGATTGGCTGATGTGGTTCTGGTATGTGATTGGCTGATGTGGTTCTGGTATGTGATTGGCTGATGTCTTTCTGGTATGTGATTGGCTGGTGTGCTTTTTTATGTGATTGGCTAGTGTGGTATTGGTATGTGATTGGCTTGTGTGTGTTTTCAGGCAATCTGGCATTGGATGGACAATTATCCAGAGGAGTTCACAGATTTGCAGAAGCGTCCAAATGATGAACTGGCTGGTAAGTTCAACTCCCTCTCCTTCTACTGCTATTTATAGCATCACTATTATTAGTTTATTGTTTCTATTATTATTCTGCGTGTTCGTAGGATAATATTTGGAATGGAATGGGAGAAACTTGTTATTGTTCTTTCTGATTTTCTTAGACCCATGGAGCCAATTCTGAGTGCAAGCGAAAATTAATGGCATTGGCCTTATTAGCATTGTTCTTATTATAATTGTCATTATTAGCATTGTCTCTTTATCGTGAACTTAATTATTAATCATCATAAATATTGGTTTCTGTGTTTTTATCCAAGAGTTGATTTCTGATTTGATCTTCTATATTTATGTTTTGCCAGTGGTGCAAATGTTTGATGTTTGATCGTAGGCCAACTAATCGTCTGTCGACTGTTTGTTTGTTTGTTTGTAGATTGTTGTGATCGTCTTTTTGAACATTACAACAACTTTGCATCTGAGAACACAAAGAAGAAGGCCGGCGTTTGGCCTCTCCAGATGATGCTACTTGTCCTCTGCCCGGTCAGTAGCAATGCATTGTATTGTTCAAAGGGTCATCATTGTCATCTCCATCTATTCAATTTGCACACTCTGCGACAGCGTCATGACCTTTGCATTCATCTCGACAGTCTAAACAACATACGTTTATGAATCATCACAATCACTTCAATGCAGACTTTTCTTACTTTTAGAAATGATGTTATCGAGTAAAGTAATCAACGTTTTAAAAACATGAATTCTTTACCAGTTCGACCCATCTCTATACTTCCATTTTTTTCCAAATTCTTTGAAAGGATCATGTATAACAGATTGATGGATTATTTCCTTAAAATGAATGTACTATCACCTAATCAATACGGCTTCCAAAAACAACATTCCACATATATGGCACTCCTGGAAATACAATGTAAAATCTTAGAATCTATGGATAACCGAGAACTTTCTCTAGGAATATTTTTTGATCTATCCAAGGCCTTTGATACTGTAAACCACAAAATTTTATTTAAAAAACTTGAACACTATGGTATCAGAGGTGTAAGTAAGGCATGGATTTCTGATTTTCTTCACAACAGATCACAACATGTTTATTTTAAAGGTCATTTATCTGTTGGTAAACCCATCAGTTGTGGCGTACCTCAGGGTTCAATTCTGGGGCCATTATTATTTCTAATATATGTAAATGACCTGACGACTACTTCCAAAGTGTTTCACTATATATTGTTTGCTGATGACACGAATGCCTTTATATCTGATAAGTCAATAGAATCATTGTTTGAAAGAGCTAATCATGAGCTCATCACCATTTCTTCCTGGTTTAGAGCTAACAAATTATCGCTTAATATTGATAAAACAAACTTTATTCTTTTTGGATCCCGCCGTAAACTAACGCCAGTGTGTGATTACAGATTGACAATGGATGGTCAAATGATTATGCCGACTGAATCGTGTAAATTTTTAGGTGTGTATCTGGACCAGCACCTCACCTGGAAAGAACACATTAAGCAGATATCTAAAAAAATAGCAAAAAATATTAGCGTGCTATCAAGAATCCGTCACTGTCTCTCTCAAGCTACATTACAAGGCTTATACTATTCCTTAATTTTTCCATACTTGTCATATTGTAACATTTGCTGGGCCTCAACTTATAGTTTTTATTTAAAAAAATTGGAGAGTTTGCAAAAACGTGCCATTCGAACTATTTTCTTATTATGCTGGTCTGTCAGTACCAAACCAATTTTTCGAACCTATAACATACTACGATTATCAGATATATATAAGTTTCAAATCAGTTTGTTCATGTTTCGCTATCATCACAAATTGTTGCCTAGGACATTTGATGGTTATTTTTGTCAGGGAATTGCTGTACATAACCATTTCACTAGAACTCTGTTACACTACCGCACCGATGTTGCACATACTAGGATGAAATTATTTTCGATTAAATGTTCTGGCCCTATGATATGGAATAACCTCCCAAAATATATTACACTTATACCCACCATTAACATGTTTAAGAAAAAATTAAAAGACTGTTTAATCTCTGTTTACTAGATTTAAACAATTGGTCATAATTTGTTTTTTTCTTGTTTTTTGTTTTGTTTTGAAATCTGTGTGTCATTTCATTTCAGTTTACTTTTGTTTCATGTGTAAGATGTTGTGCTTTGCACTGTTTTTTTTTACAATAGCCAAATGTTATTGAGAAAGGAAGGGTCAATCCAGCCTCAGCGGGTCCATACGACCTTTTTGGATTGACCCTTTGACTTATGCACCGATCACTCGAAAGTCATTGAATTTGTACTGATTACTGCTCTTTTGTACGTGTTTGATGCTTTGTCAATAAACGGCTTACTTACTTACTTACTTGCTTACTTCGATCTTTCAGTTGAAACCATTACACATTACATGTATAATTAATTGATTTACTACTTAGCTTGAGTAACTTCTCTTCTTGAAGTTGAGTTTATATGTGAGAGGCATTTGTGCTTTGTGTTGACTGTCTCATGTCTTGTCCATCTGACCTGCTTTGACTGTGTATGCATGTGTGTATGTGTGTGCGTGTTTGTGTGTGTGTGTGTTTGTGTGTATGTGTGTATATGCATGTGTGTGCGTGTTTGTGTATGTGTGTATGTGTGTGTATGTGTGTATATGCATGTGTGTGCGTGTTTGTGTATGTGTGTGTGTATGTGTTTGTTTGCTTATGTGTATGTGTGTGTTTGTGTATGTGTGTGTTTGTGTGTGTTTGTGTATGTGTGTGTTTGTGTGTATATGCATGTGTGTGCGTGTTTGTGTATGTGTGTGTGTATGTGTTTGTTTGCTTATGTGTATGTGTGTGTTTGTGTATGTGTGTTTGTGTATGTATGTTTGTGTATGTGTGTGTTTGTTTGTGTGTTGTTCAGCCGATACTTGAAGAGATCATCAATGCAGACAATGGCGCTCCATGCTCTCAACAGCATCTCAAGAAGGTCAGTTGACATTGACGTTGACATTGACATTGTCAGTTGTTGACATAATTAGCGTTAAAGCTCCTCTCATCAATCCAGTTCACGTTTTAATGATGTTTGCTGCTATTTATATCGATTCATTTATTTATTTATTATTTTGAAATGATTGTTTAAAACTCATTTGAAAAGAATCTCTCCTCTTTATACTTCTCGTTGCTCTCTTCATTCTCTCATTCCTTTCCTCATCATTCTCATCCATATCATCCATCCATATCCTCCATCCTTGTCCACTTCCTTGTTGTCTACTTCCTCTTCTTTGTCCACTTTTCCTCCTCCTCCTCCTCATCTCACTCTTCTCTCGTCATTCATCTTCTTCACTCTGCTTCTTTACTCATATTTTAATCTGAAATTATTACTTCTGTAGCTTTGATAGGAATGTAAGCTACATGATGAATGATGATGATGATGATGATGCTGATGATGACGATGATGATGATGATGATGATGATGATGATGATGATGATGATGATGATGGATGATGATGACGACGACGACGACGATGATGATGATGATGATTGATGATGATGATGGTGATGGTTGTGATGAGAAGTGAAGCATTGATGATGATGATGATGATGATGCAGATGTTTTCTTTCCATTAGAAACAGTTCATAGATGAGTTGAAGCGAGCGTTGAGTCCGCATCATGGCAGTCACAGTCGTCAGCTGCAGGAGGCAGCGGCCGTCACGTGCGTCAAGTTGTGTAAGACGTCAACCTACGTCAACATCACGGATCGCGCCAACGTTCTCTTCGCTCTCGTTCATTCCGTTCTACAGGATCTGAAGGTAGACAAAGAGAACAGAGAGAACACGACGACCAGACATTCCATTTCTATTCAATCATTCCTAACATTTTTTATATAGCACCTTTCCCACTTGAGGTCACTCTCCGTGTCCAACACTGGTGGAAAAGAACGGTTTCAAGGGTTTGCAGTATCAAGGAGGTAAATTAAGGCATGGATCCACATGAGTTGCTCTTTATCACCTCTGCCTATGATGACCTGAGGAGATTTCTTGTTTTCTCTCTCTCACTCACTTCAGATGTTGTTTCTTTTGGCCGTACATTTATTAGTTAGTTCTGACTGACTGATGTAGTTATAACCATCTGTAAAAAGCATCTTTTTGACTTTTGAATTAAATTATTAAAATATGATTCATGAGTAGATTTACAATTTGATATGATCAGAGTTTTTTTCATCATTAGCAAGTTGTAAAATAATGTTCCAGCAAACTACATCAATTGAATCTTGAGATCTGGGACATCGCAACCGAATTCATTCAAGATATTCTGTCTTGTTTTTCTGCTTGATAAACGACCACTGACGAAGGCTAAAGAAAAATACGATTGACCTATTTCTCGTAAATTACACTTTTCTTTGTGTTGATCTATTTCTCGTAAATTACTCTTTTATTTGCGTTGTTGATGAAGAGGACCAGGTGTTGCCTCATCATCATCTTCATCTTTGTGTTGGTCTGTTTATTATTTCCAGGGTCTGCTGTTCAATACGCAGAAGCCGTTCTCTCGTGGTCAGAACTGCATAAGTCAGGATGTTGATCTCATGATTGACTGCTTCCTGTCCTGCTTCCGTATCACTCCACATAACAATGACCTTCTGAAGATCTGCCTCAATCCACTCTCGCCTCCAACATTCCACTTCGTTCTCGTCAACGTTCTCCATCGCATCATCACTCAGGTGACCATGACGACGCATCTCAACCATCCTCCGCAGCAGCCTCATTCACACAACTTTTATGTTAATTCGAAGAATATGTTGTGGCTGGTTACATGTGATGTCAGCGACACATGATATAGATGCAGATATGTGATGTAATCTTAGACTAAGACTGGGTGGATAAGAAGCCAGGATTTGTATCACACAATCATGGGTCGGGTCTAATCTATTAATTTATTCTAATCTTGTCTATTCCAATGCCTCTGAATTGTCTATGCTGCGAAACGCAATGTATACATTTGTTTATATATGATATACAGTCCAAGATATCAGTAAATGGTTGCTTGAAGTGAAGTCATAATCAAGATTATTGTAATCCACTGAAGAAATAATGACATGTCGTTGAAAAGAATTCAGTTGTTTTCATACATGTGGTAACGACTGTCTGGTTGTTATTATCTGAGACAAATTGTGAATTGGAGTTGATGAACTTTGTGTGTTTCGTTGCATTTGTTGTGTAGCACCGTTTGCCGTGGTGGCCAAACATTGAGATCATGTACGGAAAGTCATCAGAATTAAGGAATCTCTTCACGGATACTCTCAACAAAGTCACGCAGATGAGTCATGCGCCACTCAGAATATCACAGGTACAATACATCGTCTATAGATTACCTGTGGCACATGCTCATCATCATCATCATCATCATCATCATCATCATCATCATCATCATCATCAATGCTCTGATCATATAATTAAATGTTAATTGTAGACTTTAAGAATTTAAGGACCATGATTCAATATCTGGAAGAAGAACTTTAATGCAGCACTCTTTACACGCCTCTCTAAAAACAACGTCAGCATTACATTAGGCTTGATATTTAACGAGCTTTGAATGAGGCAAGATGTTGGTCATTGCAACAGGATCATGTCAGTTTTAGTCCAGGTCTAATTTAGTCAAACTAGTCTTTATTTAATGATGTGGAAGGAATGGAGGACTGAGATTAATTAGTTCTTTGTGTTTATAAAATATATCTATGTTTCTCTTTTACTTTTCTTTCTGTTCATCGGTTCTGAGGATTGTTTTTACACAGATGACTGATTACATTACTCTGCTTCATACGACTATTCTCATTGTAATGTTGTCATTGTCTTTGAAGGCTGAAGGTGTTGTTCTGAAAATGCAATCTACTGTGATTACATTGTCTATAGGAGAATGATGACATAATATCAAATGTTTTCTTTCTTCTTTTGCATAATTTGCCAGAGTCTAACGCTGCGCGAGAAGGTGACGAGTCTGAAGTTGAAGAGCGAAAAGTCAACGGAGGAAATTCCGAGCTATAAATATCTTCTGCTTGGAATCGTCCGTCTTATACATGCCGACCCTATTCTTATGCTGCATGTAAGTTATATAAGTCTTATACATGCCGACCCTATTCTTATGCTGCATGTAAGTTGCCCTAACTAATATTCTGTTCTTCCATATGATTGACCTGACCTTCATTCTAGTATGTTAATTAATGTAAGTGACCCTACCTAGTTTCTATTGTTGCATGTACAAGTAAAATGACCGATTTGTTATGTTCACGTGAGTGACTGTTTCGTATGCTGCATGTTAGTGACCTGACATAATTTTATTTTTTACCGAAGCATTTAATCAGAGGAAATTTTTTTGCTGCCGTTTAAGCACAGAGAATGAGTTTGTGCTGTTTGCACGTGTATCAACATATCAGTGTATATCCTTCTTATGCACATGATGATGATGATAATGAATGAAGATGATGGAGACAATGATGATGATGATGATGATGACGATGACGATGTTGTTGTGTTAGAATCCCGGTAAGGCTGGTCATGAGATCCAGAGTAGCACGTTGGAGTTGATCAACGGTCTCGTCTCTCTCGTCCATCAACAGACGATGCCAGACGTTGCACAGGAAGCGATGGAGGCTCTGCTATGTCTACACCAGGCAGACATCATTGAACTGTGGAACCCTGAAGCTCCTATCAACACCTTCTGGGATGTCAGGTAACCAGCCACACACACAAACACACACCGCTACCTCTGTTAGACACGTCAATGTACGTCAACATCACCGATCGTGCCAGGGAGGAAGAGGAAGACGGAGAGAGAGAGAGAGAGAGAGAGAGAGAGAGAGAGAGAGAGAGAGAGAGGGGGGGGGGGGAGGCAGGGAGGGAGGAGAGAGGGAGGGAGAAGAGGAGAGAGAGAGGGAGGGAGGGACAGATAGAGATAGAGACTGAGAAAGTGTGTATCTGATGTTGTTGTGTGTGTGTGTGTGTTGTGATGTGCAGTTCGCAGATGTTATTCTCGATCTCTCAGAAGTTGATTCAACATCAGATCTACAATTATACGGAGATCCTGAAGTGGTTGCGTGACATCCTCATCTGCCATAACAACTTCCTTCTGAAGCACAAAGAATACGCCAACCTCGGAAGCAACATTCCCATCTGTAGACAAGCACACATCAAACTAGAGGCAAGCCACAGCACTGAAGCTAATACCTCATTCAACTTGTATTGTCACATTATTTGTAATCACTGTTACAATGATTAATAATAATATTTCTACTTATATCGCTGCTTGTTTAGTGGTATTTACATAGTGAGTTATTATGATGTAAATTGCTACATGTTTGAACTATTGTTTATTATTTACATAGTAAGTTATTATGATGTAAATTGCGACATGTTTCAACTATTGTTTATTATTTACATAGTAAGTTATTATGATGTAAATTGCGACATGTTTCAACTATTATTTATTATTTACATAGTAAGTTATTATGATGTAAATTGCGACATGTTTCAACTATTGTTTATTATTTACATAGTAAGTTATTATGATGTAAATTGCGACATGTTTCAACTATTGTTTATTATTTACATAGTAAGTTATTATGATGTAAATTGCGACATGTTTCAACTATTGTTTATTATTTACATAGTAAGTTATTATGATGTAAATTGCGACATGTTTCAACTATTGTTTATTATTTACATAGTAAGTTATTATGATGTAAATTGCGACATGTTTCAACTATTGTTTATTATTTACATAGTAAGTTATTATGATGTAAATTGCGACATGTTTCAACTATTGTTTATTATTTACATAGTAAGTTATTATGATGTAAATTGCGACATGTTTCAACTATTGTTTATTATTTACATAGTAAGTTATTATGGTGTAGATTTCTTTGTGTTTCAACTATTGATATATATCTTTTGTTCGTGCAGACGTTTGTCTGAACCTTGTGACGTCTACTTGATTGCAACTTAAATTCATTTTCATTTCCGTAAATGTGACTTTTCTTTCGCAACGATGTTGTTGATTAAGTTGCCATTGAATACTGTTGTTGTTGTTATGATGAGTTTGAGAACATGTATATGCAATGTATATGCATGGATTAAGTCTGACAACAGACTACTTTATTGTTGTTGTTGATAGGTTGTTTTCTTCATGTATCTGTGGAGCATCGACATAGAGGCTGTTCTCACGGCGATGTCTTGCTTCCGTCTGCTCTGTGATGAAGCCGACGTTCGATGTGGAGCGGATGAAATGGCCGTCACTCAAATCCTACCAAACTACAGCATCTATGCGGAGCTGGCTGCTGCCAGCACAGTTCTCACTACAGGTTGGTCTGTTCTAGAAGTAGTTCACCATAGATTGACTGGCTGACTGACTGACTGACGCCGTTTCTGACAAGGACTTCTCAGAATATGACATGATGTCACTTGATGTGTTCATCGTTTGTGGTTTTACCATTTGATGCAATTTAAGATGACGTTCAAAATAAGAGAGCTTTAAAATTTGAGTTGAGTTGTGATTTTTTGTCTGAGCTGCTATTATTTGTGTCATTTCAAGAGTTGAATTGAATCTGTTTGTTGTTGTTGTTGTTGTTGTTTAGGACGAGCTGTTCTTCAGAAGCGAATCATGGCTTTGCTGAGAAAGATCGAACAGTCAACAGCTGGTAACATGCAGGTCAGTCAAATGTAATTTAACAGAAATGTTCATACGTGCGCTGTGTGAAATTTCTTGCGCTGGTTTCACGTATGTTGTGTCATGCTAATGAATGACGTAGTAAGAAAAGATGCAGGCAACCAATGCAGAATGTCTTGCATGGTATTGCATAATTTATGTCTAATGACCAGAGTAAGAGGGACGACCTAGTCGAGTTAATAAGAAGAGTCAGGAAGGAAAGCGAAAAGGCGGGACTATACTTCAATGTAAAGAAAACAAAGGTTATGACAACTGCAACATGGGAAAACTTTGAGGTGGATGGAGAAACGATAGAGGTAGTATCGAGCTTCACATTCCTGGGATCCATGATAGAGAAGGAGGGAAGAAGTGATATGGAAATAAGGAGGAGGGTAATAATGGGGAAAATGGCAATGAACGGTCTGGAAAAGATTTGGAAGGATAAATACGTGAGCAGGGAAACAAAGAAAAGACTGGTAAGAGCACTGATCCCAGGGGTCCTATATGGATGCGAGACATGGACAAAGACACGGGATATGGAAAAGAAAATCAAAGCGTGTGAGATGTGGATTTGGAGAAAGATGCTAAGGATTTCATGGACGGAGAAGAGAACTAACGAATCGGTGCGCGAGGAGCTCGGAATAGAGAGGGAGGAGACACTGCAGCAAACAGCAACTTGGAGAAAATTGAGCTACTTTGGCCATGTGATGAGATCTAACGGTTTGGAAAAGGAGCTGATGACGACATGCGGTGAGGGAAGGAGAAGATGCGGAAAACCAAGGAAGAAATGGTTGGATGAGGTACAGGAAAAGTCTGGCATGAGACTGGAGGAGCTACGAGAGGCGACTAGGGAGAGGAGACATTGGAGAGGATACATCAGGGCTTTCGCCAGAGCTCCAGAAGCTGACGGCACCAGGTGACCAGGTGAATGACCAGAGACATTCTAATTTATATATCACTAGTGTTAAGGGTCGTAAATGCATCAGAGAGCAATATATACATTACCTGAGGAGGTAGAAATGTAAATGAAGATGGTTGTTATGGTTTTGTAGGCGTGGGACGACACATTCATGAATTGGGAGAACAGTACGCGATACCTTGACAACTATCCGAAGACGCGATTGGAAGAGGGAGTCATTGGAGAAACATTCCACCGTTCTGTTACGAAACGCAGAACGTCTCATCAGAGCACGGAGCATGAGCTTGAGGTGAGCATTGAGCAACAACGGCTGCGCTCATTCGTTCTCATTGGAACAGAGAAGAAGTTCAACAGATATATCATCGTCGTCGTCATCATCATCATCATTGTCATCGTCATTGTTGTCGCCACCATCACAACCATTGTTGTCATCATCATCATCATCATCTGTAGGGGTTTAATATTCTGTATGTTTGTATTTACTCTGTTGTTGTGTATGTATGTATGTATGTATGTATGTGTACATATATTCTTTTGGTTTGGCGTAGGACCACGTGAACGAGTGGGCGAATATGACTGGATTTCTGTGTGCGCTTGGTAGCGTCTGTCTGCAGAACAAGTCGCACAGAGCGAGCATCTCAACTCTCTCGAGTCTTGACAGTCGCAAGAGTAGCGTGTTGCCAGGATGCGGAGATCCACAGTATTGCCCAGTTACACAGTAAGTCACGATGAATGATGAATGATGATGATGATGATGATGATGATGGTGATGGTGATGGTGATGGTGATGGTGATGGTGATGGTGATGATGATGATGATGATGATGATGATGATGATGATGATGATGATGATGATGATGATGATGATGTGGCGATCCACAGTATTGCCCAGTTACACAGTAAGTCACGATGATGATGATGATGATCTATGTTGCAATATTATAATGCGCCACTCTCATCTCAACTGTAGCCAACTCAATCATCTACTGTGTGTTCGTTGACTGAGGATATTGTAGATGAAAAGAAAAATATATTTCTTACATCTTCTGTGTGATCACATTGGCAGCATACTGATTAGTTTGTTGTTGTTGAAGATTACGTCATATACTACATTGTGTGATAAGCGCATGTTGCTCTTCGCCAGGTTACATGTGCGAACAATCTAGCTGTTGACAACCACTGCCATCATTCTCTCTCTTTATTATCATCGGACGTTGTTAGAAGTTTCAGTTTTAAACTATGTGCAATGGATGTCCTCTTGCATATGTTTGGATCTGTACATGTATAGCACCTTCAAGAAGAATCTGTTTTGCAACTCTAAGGATTTACAACTTGTAGCTTTGGTGAAGAAGGATATATTGGGTTTATCTGTTGGATTGTTTCTGAGATGATGATGATGATGATGATGATGATGATGATGATGATGATGATGATGATGATGATGATGATGATGATGATGATGATGATGATGACAATGACGATGCTGATGATGATGATGGATGTGTGTGAATTGTTTAGGTTCATAGGTCATCTACTGAAGTTGTTAATCTGCAACAATGAGAAGTTTGGACCTCAGATTCAAAAGCACGTCAAGGAACTCGTCGGTCATGAACTCAACTCTCACATTTATCCGATCCTATTCGACCAGATCAAGATCTTTGTTGACAAGTTCTTCGATTCTTCTGGACAGGTAGACAACATCCCCCCCCCAACCACACACACACGTCTTACTTACGAAACCTTCCAATGTTAAATCCAGCAGTCTACGTTTTATTCAGTTTTGTTCTTTGTGCAGAGCAGGTGTTGTTCTGTTTTCTTGACTTAAGTGACTGAATTGAAGACTGACGTCACAGAGGTCGTTGCTTTAGTTATTGCTGTAAGACAGTTTGAAAGATGCTTTGAGATGGCTGAGCAGCACTCTTATTTGAGACATTGGTCCTTAATCTCTAGCCTCTTTATCTGTCTATCTATCTATAGATTTTATATGGCTCCTCTTCAAGATAACTATTCAGAAGAGGAAAGTCTTGAGCAGGTTAGAAAAAGAATTAGACTGCAAGTCACGTGGAATTGAACTTTAGCACTAGAACTTGATGCTGGTGCTGTATAAAGTGAGTATGACTGAATTCCTGCATGATGTTTTCTTTGCTTAGACTTCATTTCTTGTTGTTGATGTTGTTGATGTTGTTCTTGTGACAGGCGATTGTGACGGACACGAACACGATGTTCATAGAGAACGTCATCTTCATCATGAAGAACATTCTGGAGAACAAAGCTGAACAACCGAACGACCATCTTGGCATCACGAGCATCGAATCGCTCATGCTCGCTGTCGTCAGGTGCAACCGCTCTCTTTCTCACGCTCACCTTCACGCTCACCTTCATCCATGCTCTTCTCTTCTTTTAACATGTCACATAGTTCGCCTTTGACACATCTTACGGATGACATTTGATTGATTACAGTTTGATTTTTCAGCTGCCATCAACTGTGATGCCTTGTGCATTTGAAACGTTCGGCATAATGGACGTTACTACGTAGAATTGCATATATTGTGTTGTTGACAGAAAGTAGCATCTTGTATTGACAAGGCATATAGTAATCTATCTGATCTAGTGATTTATATATACAATATATGTAAACGTCCTATATTATAGGACCCTTATGTTATAATGATGCGCTTCTCCATCCGTGTGAACTCTGCTGGAGACCCATAGTTGACTGAATTTGATTGGACGAGATGCTGATGTTGTCGTTGGTTGTTGCAGATACGTTCGTCATCTCGATTCGACGATTCATGCGATTCAGATAAAGACGAAAGTTTGTCAGTTGGTCGAAGCGATGATGGTTCGTCGCGATGATCTCACGTTCAGACAGGAAATGAAATTCCGTAACAAACTCGTTGAATATCTGACGGATTGGATCATGGGAAGCTCGCACCAACTGAACGTTCAGGGTGACGTCTTTGCCGTGTCCAGGTCAGCTGCGAGGACGAGGCTGGCTTACTTCCTAAAGTAACTTTGTCCTTTCCTTAAGTTAAACACTCATTTTGTCCTTTCCTTAAGTAACTTTGTCCTTTCCTTAAGTAAAACAGTCACTTTGTGCTTTTCTAAAGTAACTTTGTCCTTTCCTTAAGTTAAACACTCACTTTGTCTTTTCCTTAAGTAACTTTGTCCTTTCCTTAAGTAAAACAGTCACTTTGTGCTTTTCTAAAGTAACTTTGTCCTTTCCTTAAGTTAAACACTCACTTTGTCCTTTCCTTAAGTTAAACACTCACTTTGTCCTTTCCTTAAGTTAAACACTCACTTACGAAAAAAAGACTGGTGAGGGCTTTGATAATACCGACAGTACTATATGGTTGTGAGACATGGACAATGACCAAGATAATGAAGAAAAAGATTAACGCATGTGAGATGTGGATTTGGAGGAAGATGCAAAGAATATCTTGGAAAGAAAAAAGAACCAATGAGTGGGTGCGCACAGAAATTGGTATCGATATGGATGAGTCGTTACAACAAACAGTGCTAAGAAGAAAGTTGGTTTTCTTTGGTCTTGTTATGCGTTCAAATGGTTTGGAGAAAGATAGGATGCTGGCATGCGGTGAGGGAAGGTGAAAACAAGGGCGACCAAGGAAAAGGTGGTTGGACGATGTTCAAGAAACAACAGGAATGAATCTGGAACAACTAAGAGAAGCGACATCAGAAAGAAAGCAATGGAGAAGGCTGGCCTTGTCGATCGCTAGAGTTCAACGAACTGACAGCACAAGGTGTGAAACACTCACTTTGTCCTTTCCTTAAGTAACTTTGTCTATTCTTTAAGTAATGCAGTCACTTTGTTCTCTCCTTAAGTAAGTTTGTCCTTTTCTTAAGTAAAACAGTAACTTTGTGCCTTTCTAAAGTACCTAAAGTTGTTCTTTTGCTAAGTAACTATTATCTATTCTTTAAAGCAACTTAGTCCTTTACGTAATAACATTGTCCTTTCCTCTGAAGTAATGTCCTTTCCTCTGAAGTAACTTTGTTCTCTCGTAAATTAACTTTGTCCTTTCATAAAATAACTCTATCCTTTTTTCCCCCTTAAGGTAACTTTGTCCTTTCCTTAAATATCTTTCCTTTCTTATAGTAACTTGTCCTTTTCTCAAAATAACTTTAATCTTTTCTATAGTAGCATTGTCTTTTCCGAAAGTAACTTGTCTCTTCCATACAGATTATCTCTCTCTCTGCATGATAATTGCTGGATAATTAATTGTTCTGTGCATTCGATTGCAATTTGACTCAGTTTTTTTAAGGGTTTTCTTAAGTTTATTTCTATCCATCGATTGTGGAATAATGTGTTTACGGACGCAATTGTTTGTATGTGTGGATAAGAAAATTTTTGTTTTTATGTCAGCACGATAGAAACAATGAACTTTATATTTGCAATATTTAATTTCAAACCATGTAAAACTGTGGATGGTTCTGTAATAAGACTCATACATTCAGTGCTTATGCCTACATAGTGCCATTCCTGTTGGTGCGCATGAGGAGGTATCAAGTTCCACACAATGATTGTTGTGTGATGTGTAGACGACCCAGTAACTATGTGTTTTGTCTTATTATTCAGTCTGTGTTGTTTCGATATGTTTCATCTTGATCAGGGACTTGGATCAGGCGAGCATGGAAGCTGTCGCGTCTCTATTGGCCGGTCTACCACTGCAGCCGGAAGAGAGCGACCGTGGAGATCTGATGGAAGCCAAGTCACAACTATTCCTCAAGTATATTATTCAATGCACTTCTTTTCCATCTTAGTACTTACATACGTTTCAGTCATTGTATCTTTGGATGATAATAAATTATCAGAATTGAAAAGCAATGTCCAAATTCATGAGATCAGTTGTATGCAAAGGTGAGATGATCAACAAAGAAAATGCAGACTTAGAAGGCAGAGTGTCAAAGACCTCAATTGAATCTTGTGACCTATGACCGGAGAAGCTCATGAATAAAGGATGCAGAAATATGAACGGTGACGCAGCTCTAGACAATTTGAGACGCGTTGCAAGTTCAGCTGGAAACAGAGAGATTTAGAGCTGGTTTTTATAGGTCATCAGATTTAGTTTTCAAAAGAGATTCCTGGTCCATGTGCTGCGTCCCTTTCCAACTCAGCTATGATGAGTACATTGACCGTACACTGTCGGTGGGAAGATGAGACGGCGAGGGTGAGGACCATTGGCCTCATGTGCTGAGCAGCCTATGAAGATGAAATTGCTCACACTAAATTCCAATCACTGCCACGCTGCCTCATTTCTAGCGAAAGAGTATGGTCTTGAGTGGTGCTATATAAATTACTGATTGATTGATTGATTGATTTGATGATTGATGATTGATTGATTCTGATTGTTGCAGGTACTTTACGTTGTTCATGAATCTGCTGAACGATTGTTCAGAGGAGGCGACGGAGGAGAAGTGTAACGAGGGAGGCAGGAAGTGTGCGAGCTCCAATCTCAGCGCACTTCGCAACTGTACCGTTCTAGCCATGTCGAATCTATTGAATGCCAACATCGACAGTGGACTCATGCATTCCATCGGTATATGTCTCTCTCTCATTCATTACATCTGTCCTCTATCCGTAGTATCTCTCCTTCCTCCTGTCACCTCTCTTTCTCCTCTCTCATCTCTCCTCTCTCTCCTCTCTCTCTCTGAGAATGCACAAAATTGGAATGCAGGATTTCTCATCTGCTTTGTTTCACAGATCAACATAAAATAGAGCAGCTGCGTAATATTATTGCTGCACCTTAGATGATGACGATCTGTCACATCTCGTGTTTTGTTTGTTTAATGAGGGTCTGTATATATAATGTGTGTGTGTATGTGTGTGTGTGCTGGTAGGTCTGGGCTACCACCGTGATCCTCAGACGAGAGCCGCTTTCATGGAGGTGCTCACGAAGATCCTTCAACAAGGAACAGAGTTTGAAACGTTGGCTGAGACGGCGCTCGCCGATCGATTTGAACGACTCGTTGAACTCGTGACGATGATTGGAGATAAAGGAGAATTACCGATTGCAATGGCATTGGCCAGCGTCGTTGCCACGCCTCACATGGTCAGCTTAGCATTTCATTTCATTCACCCACACACCCACCCATCCGTAATCATTTCACTCATCTATAGGTTTTGTCATCTGATGCACCAGAATTTGTCTTATCTTCAGTCGGAAGCAATTAACTTTAGTCATTAACTGATGTCATTCAAATGTTCTGTTGAAAACACTACTGATGATGTGAAGCATGTTTTCAGAACCTTTGATAATTCTGTAAGACAACCATGTCGAAGGTCTAAACAAAGCTCTGCTTCTTTTTTCTCAGTTATTTGCAGTTGTCTGCTTTGAAGGGTTTTTAGCTCTTGAGCTCCTTCATTTTTTTAAGCCGATGATTGATTTGAATAAATTGTTTGTGATTGACTCTGCATTGAGCTGATTGATTGAATTATTGATTGAATTATTGATTGAATTATTGATTGATTGAATTATTGATTGATTGAATTATTGATTGATTGAATTATTGATTGATTGATTGAATTATTGATTGATTGTTTGATTTCCTAGGATGAGCTGGCTCGTGTCTTTGTCAATCTCTTTGATGCCAAACACCTTCTGTATCAACTGCTTTGGAATATGTTCTCCAAAGAGGTGAGCAGACTGCCTTCAATTTTATCTGGATTGTTGATATTATAATTGCTGTATTGTGACTGACAGACAGACTTAGGAAGGCAAAGAGGTGGAGTGAGTGATAGGGAATCAAAATATTTTTGGTTAATTAGTACTTAATAGTGTGAAGAGAGAATGGCTGGACATTGCCTGTTGGACATTGTTGACAGTGTCAGTGACTGACTGATCCCTCTGATTCCCCCCCCCCCCCCATCCCTGTCTCTGTCTTTGTCTTTGTGTAACTAACATTGTTCGATGTTTTCATCAGATTTGTTGTTGATGATGTCATAGGTTGAGATAGCTGACTGTATGCAGACGTTGTTCCGTGGAAACAGTCTAGCAAGTAAGATCATGGCGTATTGCTTCAAGATCTACGGTCACAGCTATCTGCGTGAACTTCTCAACTCTCTTATCATCGATATGTTTGCCGCTGACAGACAAGGCGTCTCCTATGAAGTTGACCCAGCCAGGTAATCAGCATCTCTGTCTCCGTCATCATCTCAACTCTTCTGCTGCTAAACATCTTCATGACCATCGATGCAATTAACAATCATTCACTTAAATTGTTCAAATGCAATTTTGACATTTTAACATGCTTCATTATTAGAGATTTGTTACTGATGTCATAGGCAACAGGGATGCAGAAATTAATTCTCTTAAAGTTAGAGTCATTAATTGACAACCTATTCTTGTGACACACGATACGGTGAATAGCACACGATATGTTGAATTGGTTAGAGCAGGCGCGTTGTAATGCAGAGGCTGCTGCTCGTTAGTCCGTCTTCTCCGTTTTTCCCTCAGACGATGTTTCTGCGTAGGGACGTTGGTCTAGTTCTTGACTGACTGCAGTGACTGGTGATTAAGAAACGTTGTTGTCTGTTGTGTTTTTAGGTTGGAGTCTGCTGAAAACATCGAAGACAACAAAAAGAATCTGATGATATTGACACAAAGAGTCTTTGACGTTATTGTCGCTTCTTCGGAAAGGTAATTTCTACATTGCCATCAGCATGCATTGCACACACATGCACACTTACAACAGACAGACAGACAAAGACAGATAGACACACATGCATCCATTGTGCTTTAAATGCTTTTGAAGCGCAAAGACAGCACGCTTCAGTAGACATAGGGTCATGTCAATTTGATGGCAAAATGAGCGTTGTCTCTTGTAATGAGGATAATTTATTTAGAAAGATTCTTCTGAGGATGATTTACAATGTCAACTGTGGGTGCAGAAGCTTTAGGTTAACATGTTAAGTAGATTTTAAACTGTTTCCTATGAACCGGAAGAACACTGTTGGCTTACACAGTAGATGCATTAAATTATATGATCACTGATGAACTAAGGAGAGGAGAATGTTGTCCATGGAGTGAATAAACTCTGATTCTTTTCTTCATCTTCATTAAAAGAATCAGTTTCTGAATATCTTGAATTATTTTGAATATTTGAAAGTAGGTAATTTCTCTCTTTTGCCCTCGAAAGAAGATACGGAATTTTTTTCACAAAAGAAGAAGAGGAAGATTTATGTGATGATTATTAGAACCAAAATGAGACGTGCGTTTGATGTGCGTTTGTTATATGACATGATGTGATGTGTGTGACACGTGTGTGTGTGTGTGATGTGATCTGGTGGCCAGGGACCCTGCTGGACCAACTTTTCCAGTTCAGCTGCGCAACCTCTGCCACTCATTTTACCAGGTCGTTGTGAAGAGATTTCCCGACGAAGCGGCGGCTGCTCTTGGAACGGTGCTTTTCCTGCGATTTGTAAACCCAACGTTAGGTAAAGATGACGAATGGCAGCCTGGAGAAGAGAATGGGTGCTGTGATAACGGGAACACCGCCTGCTGCTATGCTGCTGCTGCTGCTGCTGCTTATCTTTGTAGACAGATAATAATGATGATGATCTCTTTGCAATGCTGCTTCTTCTTCTTCTTTGTTCTTTTGCGTCATTTGCTTCGATTTCTCAGAATCTTTCTTCGCATGATTATATCAGATTCAATTCACGATGTATGTATATATATATATATATATATATATATATATATATATATATATATACCGGTACCAAAGATATACGAGACTCACACTGACAGACAGACAGACTATGAGATGGCAAGTAGGCAGACATATTCACAGACATTGAAAGACACAAAACAGTGTCAGAAAGAGAGGTCAAAAGAAAACTTAGACAGAAAGACAAGTATGATCATTGATCAGACAGAAGAGACACAGACTGACCATGTGCTCATGTATGTGTACACATACAGGGTGCGGCAAAAAAAAAGACCCCCCCCCTAAGATTTTTGCCAATATCTTGACCAAAAGTGAGAATTTTGTAATGAAATTTTACAGTCTTAAAGACAATTCATATTTACACCAGATGGCCAGATTTCATTAAAATATTTCGAACACAACAAAAGTTACGCCACTTATAGTAAGGTCATCCACCGTTTTTTGACGATTCAAAAACGCGACGCAACAAAAAGTAAAAATAAAACAATCTAATTATTTTGGCCAATATCTTGGCCAAGAGTAAGAATATCGAAATGAAATTTTACAGGCTTAAAGACAATTCATATATGCACATGATGGTCAGATTTCATCAAAATATTTCAAAGAGAATAAAAGTTATACCACTTTTAGGGAGGCCACCCACCGTTTTCTGACGATTCAAAGGCGAAATGCAACAAAAAGTAACAAAAAACACGATTTTTTTCTCATTTCAAATAATATTGTTATCAAATAGCCTTAATGTTCCCAGATAATCATTATAATTACTATTTTAAAAAATAAACAGGGTACCAGCGTAGCTGCGCGTCACTGAGAAGTCACTTAGAAAGATGACAATCAAATTGGTAAATAAAGAATCTGTCAGATTAATCAACACGTCCATCAAGAACTTTGCAAAGAGACTCGAAAGAAGTGTTTGCACTGGTGGTGGGCACATTGCACACAAGTTGTGAAACACTACCAAGTTCATTTGACAACAGTTATTTGAGATGAGATCGTGAGACTTAATAAAATCGTGTTTTTGTTACTTTTTGTTTCGTTTCTGAATCGTCAAAAAACGGTGGGTGGTCTTACTAAAAGTGGTATAACTTTTGTTGTGTATGACCTATTTTGATTAAATCTGGCCATCATGTGTAAATATGAATTGTCTTTAGGCCTGTAAAATTTCATCTGGAAATTCTTACTTTTCGCCAAGATATTGGCCAAAAACCTAGTTTTTGATGCGCTTCGTTTTTGAATCGTCAAAAAACGATGGGTCACCTCCCTAAAAGTGGCATAACGTTTGTTCAGTTTGAAATATTTTGATCAAATCTGCCCATCACGTGTAAATATGAATTGTCTTTAAGACTGTAAAATTTCATCTGGAAATTCTTACTTTTGGCCAAGATATTTCCAAAAAACCTAGGGGGGGTCTTTTTTTTTGCCGCACCCTGTACATAGAAATTCTGTATAGATATATGTGACCCAGCACGGCAAAAGCAGGCTTTTGTCGACAGAAATAAAAATTTATTTTATTCGCCCATAAGATTCTCCACTATGTTACCTTTCAAACGATGTATTATTTATTTATTTATGATGTTCCTAACTGGAGTAGCGCACTTTTAAAGATTAGCGGTGATGGAAACAACATTTGGAGAAAAATGCGTTCGCAAACCGTCACGTCATGCGCTTGGCAGCGCGAAGGCTGTTTTATGGCCCTTACTTCTTCATCCGTTCTAGGTTAATTTATGTTCTACCAATTCCGGTAATAGTATCGCTGTGTAGAGCAGATCTTGGCATTTCTAAACATATATAACATCTATGGTTTTTCACGAGGCGACTCTACATGCTAGGCTTGCTAGCCCTTGAAAAACGGTCAACATCATGTTTATTTGCGCGATTCTTATACACAGTGCTCATTAAATTGCTCCGTTTTGTGGTTAAATAATTAATTTTAGTGATCTTTTTGGTATCTATGACGTTTTAAAGATATTTTCATGATTGAATTTGATAAAAACGAAATTTGCGTGTAATAGTAAAAATTTGCAGTTGTTGGTTTATTTCTCGTAAACTAACTTACCGACAAAAGCCTGGTTTTGGTATAGGCGGTCACATATCTCTAATTAGACGTGAGTTGCACTGCACACACTGAATGGATTGCTTTGGACTTGATGAAGAGTTATGCTGCTCCTTTTTAGATCCCATTAATCTCTAGCATTTAAGTTACTATACTAAACAAAGCTCAAACTCGCTTGTAATGTATCTAATCCACGAGATTATTGTTGATGAGAGATTATTTGTTCTAACCCATCACTGTAATATTCCGATCATAAGGTTTCAGTCGGCACAGTTCTGTCTTCATCCTTCTTTACATTAGTCAACAGTAGATGATGATCCGAACATTTGTCACATGCCATTGTAGAAATATTTAACATTTCTGTCTTGCAGATATATATTTAATTTTATTTAACACTTTGACCGCGTGGTACGTGTATACACGTACCTTTTTTGTATTCTGTAGACGCGTGGTACGTGTATACACGTACCGGAGTTTATACACTATTCGTGTCATCTTCAGCGTCCTGTTAATAAATTTAGACGCGTGTAAGTAACTACTGTAGTTTGAAGAACCTTTTGGCGAATACTTCTGAATTTTTTTCCACTGTAGTTGCCACTACACCTTGTGTTTTCCGAGCTGCACGTGATACACACTTGTGTGTTGTTGCTGTTGCAATAATGGCGTCTCGTAAAAGATTCACAAAAGTTTATGTTCTCAAGCAATTAGATATGTCAGACGATGACAATTTTACTCATAATGATAGCGATCGAGATATTGGTTTCGAATTAGGCGACAGTGAACGAGATAGCGATGGGACGAAGGATTACGATGCACCGGTTGTGGATGCAGGTAGCCTAATGACAGTTCGGATTGGGAGTCCGGTGTTGCACGACCAGCTGCTCTCCTACTACCTTGCTATTGCCAATAATATTATTAGTTATGATAGGCTACTGTAGAGTAGACAATAGTTTCGTTCATTGAGACATTTAAGGCCAAAAAAAAATATGTTGTGTTTCCGGTAACAGAGCTAAAAAAAATTGGGTAGGTAGGTCGGAAAATATTTTTATTTTGTAAAATATTTTTATGCAGTGACTATCCGAAAAAGTATACCCCACTAGTCTTTTTTGCACGCTGAAACAAAGTACGTGTTCTAAGCAAGTATAAACTGCCTTTTTCCCGACTGTCTGCACCTAAAACTGCTTTAGAAACAGTCCTATTAATTTCATTTTGTTGACGTCTCTTATGTTATGTCAATACAAATGTTAAAAAAAATTATTTTGAAAAATAAATTAAATTTTTTTTTAAATATTTGTTTTTGAAAAAAAAAATTTTTTTAATAAAAATTTTTTACAAAAATATTTGGGTCGCGGCCCTAAAAATGGGTCGGTCGCGTTACCGGAAACACAACACTTTTTTTTACGCCTAATAATAAATGCTAATTGCCGTTGCATTCCAATCTTATCACAATTTCCGATAATTGCCTATCGCTAACGCGTCATCGCGGTAACGTGTTGCCGCCTGCTGGTAATCTTTTCTACCGCGGTCAAAGTGTTAAGTTGCTGCTTGACTCATCTATGCCATTCATCTATGCCACTGCTGCTGCTGCTGCTGCTGCTGCTGCTGCCGCTTCATCTAATGCTTTTGCTGCTCACACGATAAGCGGCTTAAGAATTAAGTTTCCCACATTTGTCTTCTGCATATTCTGCTTCCAACATTAAGCGAGCTTTTGCTTCAGCTTTCTATGCTCAAGATCTCAAACGAATCTAGTCAACGATGACGACGATGAATTATATGAGAATAACTCTGTTTTTAAACATGCTTACACCACATAATATCATATTACTAACTTAGTTGTGCAACATTTTCAAGCATTAGACTGCAATCTACATTAACCATCTGGTGTGGTCTTTTGTTGGCATTTGGTCTTCCGTTGTTGAAGACCTTTGACTCTTCCGGGTTTAAGTTGGATGTCAGTCTACTATTCTTCCATTTACTTTCAAGACCCTGATGCATGTTGTATCGTCACTGTAAAATTTCGTCGACCGTGTCCTTAATTAGTCTGAAGAATGCCAATGAAATGGTTTGCGGACACAGCACTACAGTTGTGAGGATGAGAAGATGTGAGATGTGGTTGGTCATAATAATAATATGAGAAGAGATGTGAGATGTGGTTGGTCATAATCATCCATATGTTTGGATGATCATATGTTTGGATGATCATATGTTTGGATGATCATATGTTTGGATGATCATATGTTTGGATGATCATACAGTTGTGAGGAGGAGAAGAGGTGAGATATGGTTGGTCATAATAATAATATGACAAGTTAACTGGATAATTGAATCATCTGTGGAAAGCAGATGGTGTAAATATTGAGTGAGTTGGGTAAGTAGTTTGTTTAGAAACTGTGAGAGAGTCTCTTTGACCTTGCCATTTCTTCTTCTTCTTCTTCTTCTTCTTCTTCTTCTTCTTCTTCTACTTCTTGCATCAATGCTGCTGTCGTCGTCGTTCGTTTGGTAGATTTCCTCCGAAGCTGCGTAGTATGTGCCACTGTCTCTACCAGGTCGTGACCCAACGCTTCCAGCAGAGCACGGTAGAGGCCGTCTGGATCGTCATAGGAACTGTTATTTTCCTGCGCTTTATCAACCCTGCCATAGGTACAGTTTCTCTGTCTGTCTGTCTGTCTGTCTGTCTGTCTCTGTCTGTCTGTTGAACTGTTGTGTGGCTTCTTTGTTTATGTTTCTGTCCATAGACTTTGCTTGCGTGTCATGTTCGCTTTGCTTTATTGCATTGCTTCTAACGTTGTAGACATATTGCATTGCTTCTGACGTTGTAGACATATTGCATTGCTTTTGACGTTTGTTGGGGGGTGTAACGGTGGATCCAAAGGTTTCGTGAAGTCGCCAAATCTTTTCTTTCTCATTCAAAATTTTGCTCTGGTGCTTTGCATTTGTTTAACACACAAACAATGGCACAACATGACATGTCCTTACTGATTGCTTGCGAGATTATTTAGCCAGGTTCATTGGCCTACAAAATTTGCTAAGTTTATACAGTTATACTTTTGGATCCAACCATGGCATTGGTTTATAGAGGTCAAGGTCTTTGCAGGAGCAAAGTGTATGCTATGCTATGCTGTTTAAAATGCCTCTTACACCAACACAAATCTCAATTTAAATGCACTGATTTCACTGCTCAGTACTTTTTTTACAGCAGTTTTGAACGCACGCTTTTTAAATTTTATTCCCTTTGGATAAAATTATTGCATATGATTTATTTGTAATTGCACGCTTGCTCTTAGATATAATTATTAAATGCATGTTGTCTCTTTACTTTTTGTGTTGAGTTTTATAAATGCAGATGAAATTGAATACTGTTGATTTGGCTTTGCATTCAGCTCATTTCTTTCTGGCAGACAATTTAAAATTAATTGCTTTAGATAGACTGTGAGTAGAGTTTCTGTGTGTTCATTATTTAAAGTCAGATGTGGTCGTTGGTCTGTTGCTGCAATTCGCTTTTCATGCTAACACAGCTTCTCTAAGTGGAAGTTCTGTTGAATTGGGATGAGGTTATTTTCTATTAAAAAATTATTAAATACATTTTGTAGCACTGCGAGCAAGGTCACACCAAAATGTGAATCTGTTATCCAATGCTTTAGTTTAAAATTGAAACTATTAACATGCAACACTAAACAATTGTCATAGGTGGAAACAATTTATGTAAAGATTACCATTGTTGCAATAACAATGGCATATTAGGCCTAAAAAAATCTTGTGTTTCCGGTAACAGAGCTAAAAAAAATTGGGTAGGTAGGTCGGAAAATATTTTTATTTTGGAAAATATTTTTATGCAGTGACTATCCGAAATAAGTATACGCCGCTAGTCTTTTTTGCACAATAGTACACGCTGCAACAAAGTACGTGTTCTAAGCAAGTATAAACTGCCTATTTCCAGACTGTCTGCACCTAAAACTGCTCTAGAAAACAGTCCTATTAATTTCATTTTGTTGACGTCTTTTCTGTTATGTCAATACAAATGTTTTTTTAAAATAATTAATGTTTTTCAAAAAAAAAAATTTCAATTTTTTTTAAAATTAATTTTTTTACAAAATTATTTGAGTCGGGGCAATAAAAGAGGGCCGGTCGGGTTACCGGAAACACAACAATTTTTTTAGGCCTTAGCACGCTTAACAATGAGAATTGGATCTATAGTAAAGTAACTGTTAGCAGACGATGACAATGATGACGACGACGATGATGATGAGTGCATATTATACATCAGGTGGTTGATGTACGTGTGTGTGACAGTGTGTGTTGTGTGTTGGTTGTGTGCTGCTGCAGTGTCTCCGTGTGAGTCTGGTATCATAGACCAGCAGCCAACGATACGTATGAAACGAGGTTTAACGTTGATGTGTAAGATCATGCAGAACATCGCTAATCACGTTCTTTTCACGAAAGAACTTCACATGAGACCGTTCAACGACTTTCTTAAGACCAACTTCGAAGCAGCACGAAGGTCAGTTCACTATCTGTCTCTGTCTGTCTCTGTCCTCCTTTCTCTCTAAGTATTACTCTCTACTTATCTCTCTCTGTATGTGTCTCTCTGTCTCTGTACAGTCTCTTTCTGTTTTCTCCTTTCATGCCTCTCTCATTGTCTCTCAATATCTGTCTCTGCTGATCTCTATGTCCTCCGTCCATCCATCCATCCATCCACCCATCCATCCATCCTTCCATCCATCCGTCCATCTCTGTCAGTCTCTCCCAATTTCCCACTGACTGTTAATGAATAGATTTAAATGAAATGATGAATCTGCTTCCGTATCATCAGACGCTTTGCTTATAAAGTCTTCTTCTCTTCAATCTCTATTATATACTATCTAGGTTCTTCATAGAGATCGCGTCTGACTGTGAGACGTTAGATACAAGTAACCACAGTCTTCTTCTCTTCAATCTCTGTTTCATAATCTAGGTTCTTCATAGAGATCGCGTCTGACTGTGAGACGTTGGATACAAGCAACCACAGTCTTCTTCTCTTCAATCTCTGTTATATAATCCAGGTTCTTCATAGAGATCGCGTCTGACTGTGAGACGTTAGATACAAGTAACCACAGTCTTCTTCTCTTCAATCTCTGTTTTATAATCTAGGTTCTTCATAGAGATTGCGTCTGACTGTGAGACGTTGGATACAAGCAACCACAGTCTTCTTCTCTTCAATCTCTGTTATATAATCCAGGTTCTTCATAGAGATTGCGTCTGACTGTGAGACGTTGGATACAAGCAACCACAGTCTTCTTCTCTTCAATCTCTGTTTTATAATCTAGGTTCTTCATAGAGATTGCGTCTGACTGTGAGACGTTGGATACAAGCAACCACAGTCTTCTTCTCTTCAATCTCTGTTTTATAATCTAGGTTCTTCATAGAGATTGCGTCTGACTGTGAGACGTTGGATACAAGCAACCACAGTCTTCTTCTCTTCAATCTCGGTTTTATAATCTAGGTTCTTCATAGAGATTGCGTCTGACTGTGAGACGTTGGATACAAGTAACCACATTCTTCTTCTCTTCTATCTCTGTTATATACTATCTAGGTTCTTCATAGAGATTGCGTCTGACTGTGAGACGTTGGATACAAGCAACCACAGTCTTCTTCTCTTCAATCTCTGTTTTATAATCCAGGTTCTTCATAGAGATTGCGTCTGACTGTGAGACGTTAGATACAAGTAACCACAGTCTTCTTCTCTTCAATCTCTGTTTTATAATCTAGGTTCTTCATAGAGATTGCGTCTGACTGTGAGACGTTGGATACAAGCAACCACAGTCTTCTTCTCTTCAATCTCTGTTTTATAATCTAGGTTCTTCATAGAGATTGCGTCTGACTGTGAGACGTTGGATACAAGTAACCACAGTCTTCTCTTCACTCTCTGTTTTACTATCTAGGTTCTTCATAGAGATTGCGTCTGACTGTGAGACGTTGGATACAAGCAACCACAGTCTTCTTCTCTTCAATCTCTGTTATATAATCCAGGTTCTTCATAGAGATTGCGTCTGACTGTGAGACGTTGGATACAAGCAACCACAGTCTTCTTCTCTTCAATCTCTGTTTTATAATCTAGGTTCTTCATAGAGATTGCGTCTGACTGTGAGACGTTGGATACAAGCAACCACAGTCTTCTTCTCTTCAATCTCTGTTTTATAATCTAGGTTCTTCATAGAGATTGCGTCTGACTGTGAGACGTTGGATACAAGCAACCACAGTCTTCTTCTCTTCAATCTCTGTTATATAATCCAGGTTCTTCATAGAGATTGCGTCTGATTGTGAGACGTTGGATACAAGCAACCACAGTCTTCTTCTCTTCAATCTCTGTTTTATAATCTAGGTTCTTCATAGAGATTGCGTCTGACTGTGAGACGTTAGATACAAGCAACCACAGTCTTCTTCTCTTCAATCTCTGTTATATACTATCTAGGTTCTTCATAGAGATTGCGTCTGACTGTGAGACGTTGGATACAAGCAACCACAGTCTTCTTCTCTTCAATCTCTGTTTTATAATCTAGGTTCTTCATAGAGATTGCGTCTGACTGTGAGACGTTGGATACAAGTAACCACAGTCTTCTTCTCTTCAATCTCTGTTATATACTATCTAGGTTCTTCATAGAGATTGCGTCTGACTGTGAGACGTTGGATACAAGCAACCACAGTCTTCTTCTCTTCAATCTCTGTTATATAATCCAGGTTCTTCATAGAGATCGCGTCTGACTGTGAGACGTTGGATACAAGCAACCACAGTCTTCTTCTCTTCAATCTCTGTTTTATAATCCAGGTTCTTCATAGAGATTGCGTCTGACTGTGAGACGTTGGATACAAGCAACCACAGTCTTCTTCTCTTCAATCTCTGTTTTATAATCCAGGTTCTTCATAGAGATTGCGTCTGACTGTGAGACGTTGGATACAAGCAACCACAGTCTTCTTCTCTTCAATCTCTGTTTTATAATCTAGGTTCTTCATAGAGATTGCGTCTGACTGTGAGACGTTGGATACAAGCAACCACAGTCTTCTTCTCTTCAATCTCTGTTTTATAATCTAGGTTCTTCATAGAGATTGCGTCTGACTGTGAGACGTTGGATACAAGCAACCACAGTCTTCTTCTCTTCAATCTCTGTTTTATAATCTAGGTTCTTCATAGAGATTGCGTCTGACTGTGAGACGTTGGATACAAGTAACCACAGTCTTCTTCTCTTCAATCTCTGTTTTATAATCCAGGTTCTTCATAGAGATTGCGTCTGACTGTGAGACGTTGGATACAAGTAACCACAGTCTTCTTCTCTTCAATCTCTGTTTTATAATCTATGTTCTTCATAGAGATCGCGTCTGACTGTGAAACGTTGGATACAAGTAACCACAGTCTTCTTCTCTTCAATCTCTGTTTTATAATCCAGGTTCTTCATAGAGATTGCGTCTGACTGTGAGACGTTGGATACAAGTAACCACAGTCTTCTCTTCACTCTCTGTTTTACTATCTAGGTTCTTCATAGAGATTGCGTCTGACTGTGAGACGTTGGATACAAGCAACCACAGTCTTCTTCTCTTCAATCTCTGTTTTATAATCTAGGTTCTTCATAGAGATTGCGTCTGACTGTGAGACGTTAGATACAAGCAACCACAGTCTTCTTCTCTTCAATCTCTGTTATATACTATCTAGGTTTTTCATAGAGATTGCGTCTGACTGTGAGACGTTGGATACAAGCAACCACAGTCTTCTTCTCTTCAATCTCTGTTTTATAATCTAGGTTCTTCATAGAGATTGCGTCTGACTGTGAGACGTTGGATACAAGCAACCACAGTCTTCTTCTCTTCAATCTCTGTTTTATAATCTAGGTTCTTCATAGAGATTGCGTCTGACTGTGAGACGTTGGATACAAGCAACCACAGTCTTCTTCTCTTCAATCTCTGTTTTATAATCTAGGTTCTTCATAGAGATTGCGTCTGACTGTGAGACGTTAGATACAAGTAACCACAGTCTTCTTCTCTTCAATCTCTGTTATATAATCCAGGTTCTTCATAGAGATTGCGTCTGACTGTGAGACGTTGGATACAAGCAACCACAGTCTTCTTCTCTTCAATCTCTGTTTTATAATCTAGGTTCTTCATAGAGATTGCGTCTGACTGTGAGACGTTGGATACAAGTAACCACAGTCTTCTTCTCTTCAATCTCTGTTATATAATCTAGGTTCTTCATAGAGATTGCGTCTGACTGTGAGACGTTGGATACAAGCAACCACAGTCTTCTTCTCTTCAATCTCTGTTTTATAATCCAGGTTCTTCATAGAGATTGCGTCTGACTGTGAGACGTTGGATACAAGCAACCACAGTCTTCTTCTCTTCAATCTCTGTTTTATAATCCAGGTTCTTCATAGAGATTGCGTCTGACTGTGAGACGTTGGATACAAGCAACCACAGTCTTCTTCTCTTCAATCTCTGTTATATAATCCAGGTTCTTCATAGAGATCGCGTCTGACTGTGAGACGTTGGATACAAGCAATCACAGTCTGTCGTTCATCAGTGACGCCAACGTTCTTGCTCTCCATCGTCTTCTCTGGATCAACCAGGAAAAGATCGGAGATTATCTGTCGAGTAGTCGTGATCACAAGGCCGTCGGAAGGAGACCTTTCGACAAGATGGCCACCCTACTCGCCTACCTTGGCCCACCAGAGCACAGGCCGCTCGACTCACAGTAAGACTGTACAGTGTACACCATCATCGTAATCGTCGTCATCATCATCATCATAATCGTAGTCATCGTCATCACCATCATCACCACCATTGTAATCATCATCACCATCACTACCACCATCACACCACCATTGTGGTCATAGTAATCATCATCAGTGCTGCCGTCTTGTTGTCCTTTTCACGTGAGATAGGAGTTGCTTGAATTGTGCTTGGTTATTGTGCTTCAACCAAAGATTCAGATTCTGATCAAACTTTTCGTTGTAAGTGCAGTGAGTGCATGTATTGTTACTTTTCCATGTAAGTGCAGCATGTATTCTTGTTGAATTGACATTGCATTCCTTGCGATAATCAGTTCCTTGTTGCTGCTGTTTTCAGCTGACCTACATTTCCATTATTATGTCTGTCTCTCTGTTGACGATGTCTGGTGACGATGTCTGGTGACGATGTCTGTTGACGGTGTCTGGTGATGGGTGTGTGTGTGTGTTGCAGGTGGAGCAGTATGGATATGACGAGCACAAAGTTTGAGGAGATCATGTCAAAGCACAACATGCACGAGAAAGATGAATTCAAATCACTCAAGTCGCTCAACATCTTCTACCAAGCAGGAACGAGCAAAGCGGGAAATCCCGTCTTCTACTACGTCGCTCGCAGATACAAGTGCGTCGTCATCATCATCATGCATTCTCATCATCATCATCATCATCATCATCATCATCATCATCATCATCATCATGCATTCTCATCATCATGCATTCTCATCATCATGCATTCTCATCATCATGCATTCTCATCATCATGCATTCTCATCATCTATGCGCGACATGCTTTCTATGTTCTGTCTCTCTTCTATTCATTATAGTGTGTCTTCTATTGGGGGGGGGGGGGTCTAATCTACTGCTGCATTATGGACTGATGTATAAGCGACATCCATCTCTCTCTTTGACATATTTCTTGATGACAATAATTATTTTAAAATGCCTCTTGCTATTATTGTGATCTTTCCTGCTATTGTTATGTTTTTAATAGTACCAAACAGTTGTTTCATTATAATGCGTGTCTTCTAGTTTCTCCTCATTGACATAATATATCAGTAGATAGATATTAATGATTTATGCGGATGAGGTAAAGATTAGTTTCAGCATTTCTCATCACTATACACTATACAGTGCTTTGTATGTTTTATAAAGTGATGGAGATTGTGGCCCCCTCTCGCCCCCAATTCGATGTTTTGGCAGTGCCATTAATCTTACTTAATTTGGGAAAGAGGCTGTGACTGGTTGAACTGCAGAGTCATCAGAGTAATAATACTGTCTTCTTTCTTTCGATATATATTAATTTCTTAGCTGTTGTCTCTTATAACTTAACGCATACAATGCATTGCATGGATTTTTATATGAACATTTTCAAATTTGTCTGCTGTTGATTGAAGAGTTCTGGACATAAATGGTGACCTTCTCATCTATCACGTTCTACTCACACTCAAACCATTCTACCACAAACCATTCGAACTCGTCATTGACTTCACACACACCTGTGCGGACAATAGATTCAGGGTAAGTAGTCTACACCTGTGCGGACAATACATTCAGGGTAAGTAGTCTACACTGTGGCTCATGCCACCATCTTTCTACTTTCAATAATTATGCAAATGCAGCTCTTCATTTGTCTTCAAAGCCAGAGTAACTTCTCAAATTGTTTGCCATAGCCACGAGGGAACCAATTTTTTTTTGTCAAAATATTTTCATCTAATCGTGAAGCAAATCACAGTGCAGTTTGCCTAATTATACAATTATAATTCTATAGTAATCATATGGTAATAGTAATTGTAATAAATAATAATAATAATAGTAATCTGATATTTTTGTAACATTGGTTTATTTTGGTGTAAATTCTAAACTACAGCCTCATCAATAGACTTTGAAAATCTATGTAATTATTGTGATTGACTTTGAATACAGGGAATGTATTTTAGATTTACAGCTAATTATAACGGTTGCATGAGAGTCCAGCATTAAGAACTGATAAATATATTCGATATGATATTCATTGGTCATTTGCATTAATTGTTGGTAATTGTGCCACAGTTGAAATGAACGGAGCTCTACATTTTGTTTCTCATCATTCTATTAGTTTAATTGATATATTCAGTCCATTGACATTGAGATTGTTTGATGTTGGCTTCAATGTTTGTGTTTGTGTGTTGTTGGCTTCAATGTTTGTGTACAAGTGTGATGTTTGTTGTTTGTGTTTAGACGGACTTCTTGTCGAAGTGGTTTGTCGTGATGCCTGAGGTTGTCTACCAGAACATCTATCAGGCGTACATCTACAATTGTAACTCGTGGGTCAGAGAGTACACCAAGTACCACGACCGCATACTCGCACCACTCAGAGTCAGTACCTCCTTCTTCAATTACAGTAGACAATCATTAACATTCTCTTTCGCAATCTTCAGTCACTGAATAATGAAATAATTCTGGACTTCTAAAATTCCAATGCACATAAAAAACTACGGTATATCTTCAATTATTCCTTATTTCCTTCATGGAAATCATCGTTATTATCTGACGACTCATATATTGCACTAAGGCGATCCTTTAACACAAAATTAATCACAGCTGTGTTTGCTTATATTGTGGATTACTTGAGTAACGCTTTATCCAAATGAAGAATTTGCAATAAAAAGATGTGAAGAATTACCTGTCAGTATCCACAGACTGAAATATTGCAAGAGAATTTAAGAGAATAGTGAGTTTAAGTTGCATACATAATTTTACATATATCATACCTCCATTGATTGTTGTTATTGATTTGTTTCACCTGTAGGACCAGTGCAGGTATGGGATTGATTGGTTGATTGGTTGATTGATTGAGATGATATTGATTGGTTGATTGATTGATTGTTGAATGCAGAACAATCGTAAGCTGATCTTCATCGACCATCCTGCGAAACTGAATGAGTATATAGACGCTGATCAGCAGAAGTTGCCGGGGGCAACGCTGTCTCTTGAGGAGGATCTCAAGGTCTTCAATAACGCACTCAAACTGTCGCACAAAGACACCAAAGTTGCCATCAAGGTTCTTACACACACATGCACGCTCTCTCTCTTTCTCTCTGTTTGCTTCTCTTGTTTAGTTCATATCGTTGAAAAAATCTACAGATTGCTGTTGATTCAGAACAGCTGTAGCACATTCTGGAACATATAACCCACATAATTTCTTTTTACTTTCGTATCGCTATTACATGAATTCTGATATGGATGCAACTGATGAAAAATAGATTCCAGGTTTAATTTTAATCTTCTAAATATCCATTCTGTTAATGCACCACTTAGAATTGATTTTAAATGTAGCATTGCTATGGAATTTCAATGCATTAGAACTGTGTTTGCTTTTTTCTGTGGCCATTTATTTTACGCATACATGTGTCAATGTACATGTTCTGGCTATAATTCTGTTCTTGGGTTATGGTAAGGGTCAGCTTAGATATATTTAATCGTACAGGATCAAACAGGTTCTGTAGTTCTTGACTCTGTTCCTCTGATATGTTGATTCTGGTTGTGTTGACGTTGGTTATGTTAGGTTGGTCCGAATGCGATTCAGGTGACGTCTTCAGAGAAGAGTAAAGTCCTCTGCCACTCTGTCCTTCTCAACGACGTCTACTACGCTTCGGAAATAGAAGAGGTCAGTGAGTTGAAGGCATACCATCTCTTCCACTCTGTTTGCCATCAGTCGTTCGCTGTTGCCTTATCTCATGACTCTGGAGTCCGTGGACTAAATCACAGAGCTCTACTTTTAATGACTTGTTGGATAAGAGATAATTGAATATCAGCAGACATCATTGTTTCATTGTGTTTCTGTTTTCATATGGATCTATATAAATTTACAATTATTCTCAGGACTTTGTAAGCGAGTAAATTTTCTTTTATCGAAATCAATATCTTAAGCATTATATTGCTGTGGGAGTTTTCTGTTTTTGCATCGATTGTAATATGTCTGTGGCTGCGTAACTGTCTGGTGTTGTTGTCGAACAACAACGACGCAGGTGTGTCTGGTGGATGACAATCAGTTTACGCTGACGATATCTAACGAGAGCGGTCCACTGAGTTTCATCCATAACGACTGCGACAGCATCGTACAAGCCATCATCCACATCCGCACGAGATGGGAACTATCACAACCGGTTCGTTACACACGTACACACGTCTCTCGTTCTCTCTCTGTCTCTCTCTCTCTCTGCTTAACCTGTGTCAGTCTCAGACCTCCTCTTGTGTTAAATTCTGTGTGTATTGTTGTCATTGATAGGCTGTTAATTGATAGATGATATGGTTAATGACAGACAGATTTAGGATCAGTGATAGATAGAAGGACATGATATGCAAGATGGGACACAGTGTCACATGTGGACTCATCTGAGCATTAATGTGGAAGCGTGTGAGAGGTAGTGGGCGGGGGGGGCGAGGTGGGGAACGAGGAGGAAGAGGAGACTGTTCACCCAGGTGAGTGGGAGGGATGAGAGATAATAGCCTCTTAGGATATTTGGTCAGTTAGAATTATCTGAGTTGTTTTGTTGTGTTTTAATCGACAGATATCTTTCGTATCTTACAATAGATTTATAACGAGTCTCTTCAGATAGATAGATAGAAGAAGAAGGAATGAACAGACTTTGAGATTTGAGATTAGATTAATTGCCAATGACTACAGTACCTTTCTTCTCTTTCATCTCTGTAGGATTCTGTGACGGTTCACACGAAGATCCGACCAAAGGACGTTCCTGGAACGCTTCTCAATGTCGTACGTACATCACACATCATCGTCATCGTCTTAGTAGCCAGTCATTGCAGGTCGTTTGGAGGTCGTTTGGAGGTCGTTTGGAGGTGGTGGTAGATGGTGGCTGTTATCATTATTATGGTGGTGATGCCATACCAAAGGGGCAGCGGTGTCAGATGTGACTGATGGTGATGGTTGTGGCTGTGGTTGTTGTTATGGTGATGGTGATGGCAGTAGGGTGATAATTCTGATGGTAAGTGCTGTTGGTTTTGGTGGTGTGATGGTGATGGTAAAGACAGAGTGGTAAAGATGACATGTTGTGTTGTAGGCTCTGTTGAACCTTGGTAGTTCTGATCCGAGTCTGAGGTCAGCTGCGTACAATCTGCTCTGCACCCTCACGCAGACCTTTGACCTTAAGATCGAAGGTCAACTGCTGGAGACGGCTGGTCTGTGCATTCCTTCGAACAATACGATCTTCATCAAAAGCGTGAGTGAACGACTCGCAGCCAATGAACCGCATCTGACGCTTGAGTTTCTCGAGGAATGCATTCAGGGATTCCGCAATTCGAACATTGAAATGAAGCATCTCTGTCTCGAGTACATGACACCGTGGCTGCCAAACCTCACCAGGTCAGCGCTCGTCAATTCATCGTCTCACTATCACAATGCGTCCTGTTGACATTGATGATTGTCCTGTTGACATGTCGGAAGAATGTTATATGAGTTTTGGGGGATTATCTTTTAAATTTTACATATTCAATGCAGTTCGATAGTTTTAGGAATAATGTGCAGTTGACATTTTCTTCTTCTTGAACACTGACTTACTTACTTTTCCAGAACATCTTCTGTAATTACCGGTGCGATATAGCGATAGCGATAGCAGTAGCAGCATTTCAAGGTATATCGTTCAATGATGTAACAGATGACTAGATCTAGTATTGAGATTTACTTCTGAATGGCTTTCTCATACTCTTTCACTGTTCTTTTCTTTCTAAGGGATCGTACATACCTCAGATAAATTTTAAGATAATTTTGTTTGCTAAGGAATCATTTCGACCACAAATGAACAGAAACTAAATATAATATTACAACGGTGGTTTAAGTTAAATTGTTGGTTTTAATAGTTGAGTTGTTTTGATGTTCTGAGAATGGATTTGTTTTGATGGTCTGAGAATGGATTTATTTTGATGGTCTGAGAATGGATTTGTTTTGATGGTCTGAGAATGGATTTGTTTTGATGGTCTGAGAATGGATTTGTTTTGATTGTCTGAGAATGGATTTGTTTTGATGGTCTGAGAATGGATTTGTTTTGATGGTCTGAGAATGGATTTGTTTTGATGGTCTGAGAATGGATTTGTTTTGATGGTCTGAGAATGGATTTGTTTTGATGGTCTGAGAATGGATTTGTTTTGATGGTCTGAGAATGGATTTGTTTTGATGGTCTGAGAATGGATTTGTTTTGATGGCCTGAGAATGGATTTGTTTTGATGGTCTGAGAATGGATTTGTTTTTCTTTTAGATTCTGTCGTCATACGGATGAGAATAAGCGTCAGAAGGTGGCGCTAATTCTCGACAAACTCATAACGATGACAATCGATGAAGTGGAGGTGAGAGAAGCGATGATGAGAGGAGCGATGATGATGATCGTCTTGTTGTTGTTGTTGTTTTACCCTCTTTGCAGCTGTAGAACGCCTTCTCATAACAAACATCTGTTATGACTTAACGTCATCTAGAAGCAAGACACCCTTTAAAAGAAATTGCAATAGATATGCTGCGATGTTAATTGAACCTTATCTTTATTATTCTAAATTATTCTTTACTTTGTTCAGTTTATCAAAATGATTCACGGTTTGTATTATTATTGATTTCCTGCCAATTTGATTGTGCAGAGGTAAGATAGTTAGATCTCTTATTGCTAGTTTGGTATTGACTTGAAGGATGGTTTACATGACTACTGAATAGACAGTTAACTTTTGAGATCATACAACACATGTACAATGATAATGAGAGCAGAACCAGAAGCTGTCCTACGCATCTTTCACCAAACAGTAGATTTCGTTTTGCGTTCAGTCACACCTGATGAAGATGAACAAGCAAGGAGTGGGTTTTTTTGTTGATGAGGTGTTGTGACGTTTTCGTTGATTTCTTGATTGTTAGATGTATCCATCAATTCAAGCGAAGATCTGGGGCAACATAGGTCAGGTGTCCGATCTACTAGACATGGTACTCGACAGCTTCATCAAGGTTTGTCTCTCTTTCCCTTCCTGTCTCTTTCTATCTATGTGTGTGTGTGTCTCTCTCTTTTTGTCTGTTTTAATCTTTCCTGGAGGCAGAACAGTTGGCATTGTCAGTGTAAGGTTGTTCCTGTCTAATGCCATTTTCATTTAAATTTGTCGGGTTTTGCCTTTGTGTGACTGGCATTTAAACAGAACTTTCAGTTCCAATCATAAGCATACGACTACGCGTGTGTATTGTGTATATTGCTGTTTGTTCAAACTTATACAGAAGCAGATGAAGAAGGAGAATGTGGTCCGTGTGATATGAAGTGTTAGCAGCAACTTCATTTGCTCAGCCTTAGCATATGATCTGCGCATAAGATCTGCTCTGACCGAAGACATGTCACAAACACTACACTTCTCTTTCATCTGCTTTGTCACCTTATGTATGGATGCTAACTCTGTATAAATTTGTGATTTGTTGTAGAGAAGTGTGACAGTTGGTTGTGTGATTTGTTGTAGAGAAGTGTGACAGGTGGTCTCGGTTCCATTCAGGCTGAGATCATGGCAGATACGGCCGTCGCTTTGGCATCGGCCAACGTTCAACTCGTCTCTCGTAAAGTCATTTGGCGTCTGTGCAGAGTAAGCGCCGCTCAATACTGACTTAGTGCTCAGGCGCTCAATAATGACTTGCTCAGGCGCTCAATAGTGACTTGCTCAGGCGCTCTGTCTTCAGACTACTTGATGGACTGTTTGGGAAAAGTCCACAGCATCCATTTGCTTAGTAGTAGAATCTTTCCATGTTTTATTGTTTTGATAAAAGTTTCACTTTTATCGTCTCATTCAGTAGATACGATAGTAATATTTGTAGTCATTATCAGTCAATATCAATATTAGCCACCTTCTCATTTAAGGTCAGGGCCTCGTTTCTTAATGAGCTAGCAATTCACAATAGTATCTTATGACTCTTCAGACATCAGATTTAAAGTCACTGAATTAATCTTCCATTGTAAATCTCATCAACGTTTGAGATTAGAAATGTCACGACTTAAGACATCGAGAATCATTCTCTTGATGTTTACAGTAGAGTGGGAACTTGTATATCTTGAATTTTGGCTTGTATTCTTTTGAAATGCACTGAACGTTTGAGTGTTGCTATCGTTGTATGTGCGCTGCTATCGTTGTATGTGCGTTGCTATCGTTGTATGTGCGTTGCTATCGTTGTATGTGCGTTGCTATCGTTGTATGTGCGTTGCTATCGTTGTATGCGCGTTGCTATCGTTGTATGTGCGTTGCTATCGTTGTATGTGCGTTGCTATCGTTGTATGTGCGTTGCTATCGTTGTATGCGCGTTGCTATCGTTGTATGCGCGTTGCTATCGTTGTATGCGCGTTGCTATCGTTGTATGCGCGTTGCTATCGTTGTATGCGCATTGCTATCGTTGTATTCACACGTTGTGTTGCACGTTGTTGTTTGTAGTTGATTGATCGCACGTGTATGTCGCCAACGCCGACGCTTGAGCAACATCTGATGTGGGATGACATTGCGATTCTGCTGAGATATCTTCTCATGCTCTCGTTCAACAATTCACTTGATGGTCAGAAGAAAACAAAAGATAAAGTTTATCACTTTCATTTACAGATCTCTTTGTCATCTGAATGTATTCAGACAGACAGGCAAGCAAGCAGTCAGGAAGTGAATTGGGCACATAATGAGAGGGGATGGCTGGTGAACTGGATGGTGGATGGATGGATATGGGGAAAATGGAGAAGGAGGAGGAGGAAGCGAGGCATTGAGAGGAGGAGGAGTTGCACCATTGGACATCCAAGAAGTGTCCTCTTAGTAGAAAGAAGAAAGACGTATTTAATAGAAATAGAAATATTATTGTGCATCTAGAGGTTCGATGAAATAGACATCAAGTCTTGCTAACAATGACATCACCTGTTATACGCTCTGTGACATTATTCTCATAAATTTCTTTTGTGTTTTGTACTGCCATCTGATCTACATCTTTTCTATCCTCAATTATAGCGTTCTGCTTTGAAATAGATGTCATTATAACGCATGACATTGTTGTTATTTTGTGTTTGTCTAGTTGCCACGCACTTGCCGCTGTTGTTTCACGTTGTGACTCTGTTGGTCTGCACCGGTCCGTTGTCTCTTCAGGCGTCGACGCATGGTCTCGTCATCAACATCATCCACTCGCTGTGCACTTGTTCGCAACTCAACTTCAGCGGTAGGCACGCACGCACGCACATGCATCTCTGTCCTATCGAGGAAAGTCAGAGAACTATTGCGTTTTAAGATTCTCATGCGCAGGGCTCCAGGTTTTCGATGAGCCGAGGATCAGTTGATTCTGTTGACTGTTTCATCCTCTCTTCTATTCTGATGGTTTCACTGATGTGGAAGAGGATTTGTTATGCAGTGAAGATTTCAGTGATGTTTTTGATTTCTCATTTTCATTATTATTATATGTGTTCATTGTCTAAGAGTAGTCATTGAACTACAGTGCTAATTATTTATTTCTAATCAAATACTCTAAACTGAAGAAGAAACAAGTAAATCCTTAGAGGTGGCCATTGAAGTGTCACTGACTTCATTTCCTTAGCTTTGGCATGTGAGGATTCTGGTGGCCATTCCTCTCCCTCACCATCTCATCTTCACAACAACAGTGTACGCATTATGGATGAGTTGTTCGCTCAGATTGCAGATGGAGCAGAAATTTTGAATCAGATTTCTGCTCTGGTGGGGATTTGAACTTCTGACCTACTGATGACTAATAATTGTAACTCGAGGTTTCAATCGATCTTTTATAGATGTGTACGTTGTCTATATGTTGCGCTTGTAGAGGACATCTTTATGTTTATCGATCTGTGTGTTGCTTTGTTTGTAGAGGACATCTTGCGAATGCTGAAGCTGAGTCTGACGGAATTCTCTCTTCCAAAGTTCTATCAGTTGTTTGGCATCAGCAAAGTGAAGTCGGCCGCAGTCAGCGCTTTCCGGTCAAGCTATCGTCCGGGGGATCGGTCGTTTGCGTACACTCCACCGGAGCAGGAAAGGGTTTCTCTCCAGTCGCTTGAAATCATCACCGACTCACTGCTTGAGATCATGGAGGTATGTTGTACGTTACATGTGATCAATCAGGTTGTAATTGTAATCAGATATATTTATATTGCTACTCTTCTTCAAGAGAGGTGGTCCTGATCTAAAGATTGAATATCAGGATCGAATCAAATGTTGCTCAAAGCATAAAGATTAAGAAGGATGAAGAAGTTTTGTCATTCAATAATAGTTTAGTAGTTAAGAGAACACTGTTGTAATTTTGCGTTTGATGTTTTACAATGCGTTAATTAATCGTTGTATGAAACCTAAATATTGATTGCATCCATATGAGAAACCTATTTGAAACACATTTGATACAGTGGCGGATCCAGGGTGGGGCCAATCCGGCCATGGCCCCCCCCCATTGAAAACTGCCATGGGACGTGCCCCCCCCATTTGGTCTGAAATTAACAATGTGAATATGGGTGTAATGGATATTGGCCCCCCCCTATTTTGGAAAATTCCATGGGACGTGGCCCCCGTTCGATTTCCAAGGTGAGGACTAAAAAAAAAATTTCCCCTTTTTTTACCATCCGAGATCTAAGATTTTGGCCCCCCCCCCTTGAAACAGTTCTGGATCCGCCACTGATTTGATAAGGAAAAAATCAGCAGAAAAGGTTGGACAAGAATTGCTTTTGAACAAGTTGAAATGATCCATATTTTAATTAAAGTCATTTTTTTTTATCTGTAAACTATAAGATAGGAATTTCATCAATATGAAGGACTTAGCATTAAAGTGTTTTTGGATCAAGTGTTGATTTTAAGTTTTCACATGTAATGCCTATGAATTCTGAACAGTTGGATCTTATAGAGCAGTCGACAATTGTGAATTGCACATTCGATAGCGTTGCTCAGTTCATATAAGAGCCTGAGTTTTTATTTTTTTGGGGGTTGAGTTAGTTGTGAGACTGGATGAAATTGGATGATGATTAGCATATAGCGCTGCTTACTTACTTATATCGACACACGTGTAGGGTTGTATGAAGGAGATGAAGGACTGTCAGTGGAGACAGCATTGGACGGAGCTGGCTCGTGGCTTTGCGTTCCAGTACAACCCGGCTCTTCAGCCGCGAGCCATCATCGTCTACGGCTGCATCAGCAAAACTGTCACCGACTCAGAGATCAAGCAGCTCCTAAGAATCCTCGTCAAGGTAGAATTTGGGCTCTTGTCGTCGTCATGGTGACAGGTGGTTGGTGGAGGTTCAGTGGATGAATGGAAGTGGTGGTGGTGGTGGTGGTAGAGGTGGTGGTGGTGGTGGTAGAGGTGGTGGTGGTGGTGGTGGTGGTGGTAGAGGTGGTGGTGGTGGTGGTGGTGGTGGTAGAGGTGGTAGTGGTGGTGGTGGTGGTAGAGGTGGTGGTGGTGGTGGTAGAGGTGGTGGTGATGGAGGTGTTAAAACATTATTTTTGTGATTCTGATGTTGCAGTGTTGTGTATTGTTAGAAATTCTTAATGTATGCTGGTTGGTCTGTTAGTATTATGAAGGATGACGTTCATCTTAATGTCTCTTAAGTTGACACTCATATTGCGCTCTGTTTTTTTTTTATCTCCTTGCAGCGCAACTGCTCTGTCTATCTTTCTGTCTGTTTCTCTGTCTATCACTATGTCTATGTCTATATCTATGTCTATCCGTCTGTCTATATCTTTGCTGTTGTTGTTTTTGTTGTTGTTAGGCTCTGGAGTCGTACACTGATCTGACGTTAATTGAGGCGATCATTATGTGTCTCACAAGATTGCAACCGCTTCTTCGACCTGTAAGACTTTACGTTCAGCCATCAAAAGTCTCCAGATTAAATACTTAACATGGCTAACAATACTCTATTGTTGCAAAAGGATTTCCTAGTCAAACGACGTTTGATTTGCTGCCTTCCAAGCGCATTGAGGTCACCATGTTGTGGATTTTTATGATTCTCCAATGCTTCAGACAAACTCTCGTTGGGTACCTGGACGTGCTTGGAGCTGATGTCTCCCATCCACAAGACCATGGAAGATGAAGTTGTAGTCTGCAGGTTTCCAAGCAGATTGTGTATCCTTGTTGAGTGAAGAGAACTGGTCTACGTAACCATTCTAATCTGTTCAATTCATTTGTTATTTGCCCTATCCTATGATGTTGATGTCTGATGAAGTTGTTGAGAATTAGACGCTTTCATCAGTTTGCAAAGCAGTGAACAATCAACTTCATGAGTCAATTCATTGACCATTGTGTATAGCATAATAACAATCAATCGTTATTCACTTGAGAGTATGACAATTGCATTGACGAACAACGTTAGCTGATCTGTTGGAGAGCAATCTGATGACATCTCTGATGTATGAGATGATGGACAGAGATGAGGAGGAGGAGACAGTGACCACCGCCAGCAGCAGCAGCAGTGTGTGTGTGTGCGTGTGTACATGTTTTTTTTTAATATACAGAATCAATTGATTGATTGATCGATTGATTGATTGATCGATTGATTGATTGTGTTTTTGTTGTAGGATTCTCCGATCCACCGTCATTTGTTCTGGGTGGCCATTTCCGTTCTTCAGTTGGACGAGGTTTCCCTCTACGCAGCGGGTCTGGCACTTCTCGAGCAAAACCTTCATATGTTGGATAGTATGATGCTGTTCGAAAATCAGGTGAGAATGTCACAGAAAAACACAGCGCTTTCTATTGAAGCTCGTTCAATTCAGTCGTTGGTATTTAGTTTGTATCGACAGCGGATGAATGAGATGATACTACATCTTCTTCTTCTTTTCTGTTCTGTTTTGGTTTTGTTAATCTAAGTAGTATTTATTTGTTTGTTTGCGTGTGGTGCTCTAGAAATGTTAAGTTTAAAACATTCAATACTCTCGACATAAAAAAACTAGTCAAATCATTCAGAAGCGAAATGATGCTTAGTGCACTTTGTGTTGCTTCAGACCGTTGACATTATTATGTAGCACTTGGATAAAAATCAGAAATGTCTGGGTTACTGATTGACAATAGGTTTGGATAATATGTTTGGATGATCATATGTTTGGATGATCATATGTTTGGATGATCATATGTTTGGATGCTCATATGTTTGGATGTTAATGGGTTTGTTTGAACAGAGTCTGGAGAGGATCATGATGGAGACGAGAGAACCATTGGAATGGCATTTCAAACAACTCGATCATTCAATGGGACTCAGTTTCAAGACCAACTTCAACTTTGCTCTCGTTGGACACCTTCTCAAAGGTATTCATCATCATCATCATCATCATCATCGTCATCATCATCATCATACCCTCTTACTTGCACTGTGGAATCTTGTTCTGACAAAGTAAGATTTGAAATAAGAGATGAATGGCACTGAATCAGTTGTTATGTCCTTCAAGAACTTTTATACTTATCATCATCATCATCATCATCTTATCTAATCAAAGGACTTCTATAGTGCAGATCTCTTACTTGCACTGTGGAATCTTGTTCTGACAAAGTAAGATTTGAAATAAGAGATGAATGGCACTGAATCAGTTGTTATGTCCTTCAAGAACTTTTATACTTATCATCATCATCATCATCATCTTATCTAATCAAAGGACTTCTATAGTGCAGATCTCTTACTTGCACTGTGGAATCTTGTTCTGACAAAGTAAGATTTGAAATAAGTGATGATTGGCACTAAATCAGTTGTTACGTTCTTCAGTAACTTTTATACTTATCATCATCATCATCCTTCATCTTATTTAATCAAAGGACTTCTATAGTGCCAGATTTTCTATATAACGTGTCATTTGACAGTTACGGCAGATTAAACTGTTTTGCTGTAAGTTGCAGTTTGTGAGAGAAGAAGAAGAATTAGAGGAAGAAGTTTTTCGTTCATCTCACCTTAGATATGAATATGAAATGTTAGCCTACTTATTATTGATATTACAACCAACTCTTGCAATGAAAGATCTTTTATAGTGAATAATTTGAGTTGTTTACTTTAAGTCGTTGTTGTTGTCCTTCATGTGTTGTCATTCATGATGTGTTGTCCTTCATGTGTTGTCCTTCATGTGTCGTCATTCATGTGTTGTCATTCATGTGTTGTCCTTCATGTGTCGTTCTTCATGTGTCGTCATTCATGTGTTGTCATTCATGTGACGTCCTTCATGTGTTGACATTCATGTGTTGTCATTCATGATGTGTTGTCCTTCATGTGTTGTCCTTCATGTGTCGTCATTCATGTGTTGTCATTCATGTGTTGTCATTCATGTGTTGTCCTTCATGTGTTGTCATTCATGTGTCATTGTCTCGTTTGCAGGCACTCGTCATCCAATCACAAACACCGTTTCTCGTACGATCCGTGTTCTCAACATGCTTCTCTCAATCATCGCCAAACCATCAAAACGGTCAGAGCGATAATGTCTTTAACTAGTAACAAATATGATCGTTGTCTTATGAATAGTCAATGTTGTCATTGTCTTACGAGTCTTTTTGCTAGTAACTTTAGTCGTTGTCAGTGCTGAATGTGAGTAATGCAATGTATTGCAAAGACAAGGGCGTCGTTATGCGATGCTAATACTATACAATGCATGAAAACTTTATCAAGGCAGGTCTTACACGAATACATATTTCGCTACATAATAGATGAGTTTTTAATCATTTTTTTTAAATTTAACAATAACATATTGAGCATTGGAGGTGAATTGCTGATCATAAACTTTGTTTTTTTCTTCTCTTTTCAGAGACAAATTTGAAGTTACTCCACAGAGCGTTCCATATTTGGCCGGTAGGTGACAGTGGGGGAGAGGGGGTGTGGGGAGGGGAGGAAGGGTGGGATCTTGAGATTTCTTTCAATAACGTTCATTTGATTGGAATTCTTAAAGAGCGTTTGAGTTGATAGAATTTGACAGAATTTGACAGAATCTAACGAATCTTGGGTCTTGAAAGCGAAAAAGTCTGAGAAGCTTGGAAATGTTGATAGTGATTGAATCTTGTCAAATGTGTGACCATATGAATTGATATAATTTACTGCATGTGGATGAAGAACAATGTCTCTTGAGCAAACGTATTAGAGATATGTGCTACATAGAAGATCAGAATAAATAAATGAATCTTTCTCGATGTTTTTATTTGTTGCATCTTTTAATTCTTTCTTCTGCAAAATCGGAACAGAAGATGTTCGCCTGTGGAAGAGACGGATCTGTGTAATCGAGTAGAACTTGTCATTGAACTATGAGTCGTGTTGATACCTTATGATGATGGTGATGATAATGAAGAGGATGATGATGATGATGATGCTGATGATGATGATGATGCTGACGATGATGATGATGATGATGATGGCGATGACGATGACGATGATGATAACAATGGTTGTATTGTTCTGTTTCGTCGTCCAGCGTTGGTGTCTGTGTCGGAGGAGGTGCGAAGTCGTTGTCATCTGAAGCATCGCTTCTGCACGCACATCTCAGAGTCAGCGTCAAGTGACAGCATCAGCAATGAACTCATCTCATCATCTTCATCTCACCACCAACCATACCCTCCTCCTCCAGGATCGGCCACTTCACCACACCAGCATCATCAGCATCATCCTCATCATCCGCATCCTACCGCTCCATCCATCAGTCTCCCACTCACCGTGGCACTCCCTTCCTCATCAGCATCCACTGGACATGGCACTGGCAGCATCTCGCCAACCTGGCCAAACGTCGGATCAGCAACAGCCGCAGCAGCAGCAGCAGCCGGAGCCATGGGTGATGGAGGGACGGGCACAGGGGTAGGAGGGGGTCTGTCCCCTCAGGGGGTCTGCAGTGCGGGTGGGCCTCCGATTCCAGCGAGGAGACAGAAGAGTTGCGATGCTCTCGATGCATCTGCGTTGGCGCAAGCGAGAGTTCAGAAGAACTCACCACTCACTCAGATACAGGTTTCTCCTCTTCTCATTATTCATCTGCTGCTACCATCATCACCATCATCATCACCATCATCTTCATTGTCATCATCGTCGTCGTCATCATCACCACTCACTCAGATACAGGTTTCTCGTCTCATTATTCATCTGCTGCTACCATCATCATCATCTCATCATCATCACCATCGTCTTCATTGTCATCAACATCTTCTTCAACATCAACATCATCATGATCATCTATCAGATGAGCTGTTGTTTTGATATTAGAATGTAAATGCTATTTCACGTCCTCTGCTCATCTGATCATTGATGACTCTGACTGCCATTGCCATCTCATTTGAAGCAATCAAATAAATTGACTGATGAGCGTCGTTGATACCGTTGTTGCACTGTATGCTACTGAAGTCATTCTGTTCAATTCTTGCCAATATTGTCTTGTTATTAGACAATGTTATCTTATTATCTGTCATATAGTCATTTGAGTATAAAATAGATTGTTGTTCTGCCAATCTCCAGCAGTTACTTGCGTCTTAGAATGGTCTATAGATGAGGGCTAAAGAAAAAGTTCCTCTGTCACTTATATCGAAGGATGATTTAATATCTAGGATATGATATATAAGGACAATATTAATTCAAGACCATCTGCTCAGAAGACTTGTATCTAAGGACAATATCTAAGGATAGTATTTAAGTCATGACATCTCTATGATCTAAGGACAAATAATAATCATGTGTCATTTGTTCTGCTGATCATTTCTTTAGCAGACGAATAATCATGTGTCATTTATTCTGCTGATCATTTCTTTAGCAGACGAATAATCATGTGTCATTTGTTCTGCTGATCATTTCTTTAGCAGACGAATAATCATGTGTCATTTATTCTGCTGATCATTTCTTTAGCAGACGAATAATCATGTGTCATTTGTTCTGCTGATCATTTCTTTAGCAGACGAATAATCATGTGTCATTTATTCTGCTGATCATTTCTTTAGCAGACGAATAATCATGTGTCATTTGTTCTGCTGATCATTTCTTTAGCAGACGAATAATCATGTGTCATTTATTCTGCTGATCATTTCTTTAGCAGACGAATAATCATGTGTCATTTGTTCTGCTGATCATTTCTTTAGCAGACGAATAATCATGTGTCATTTGTTCTGCTGATCATTTCTTTAGCAGACGAATAATCATGTGTCATTTATTCTGCTGATCATTTCTTTAGCAGACGAATAATCATGTGTCATTTATTCTGCTGATCATTTCTTTAGCAGACGAATAATCATGTGTCATTTGTTCTGCTGATCATTTCTTTAGCAGACGAATAATCATGTGTCATTTATTCTGCTGATCATTTCTTTAGCAGACGAATAATCATGTGTCATTTGTTCTGCTGATCATTTCTTTAGCAGACGAATAATCATGTGTCATTTATTCTGCTGATCATTTCTTTAGCAGACGAATAATCATGTGTCATTTGTTCTGCTGATCATTTCTTTAGCAGACGAATAATCATGTGTCATTTGTTCTGCTGATCATTTCTTTAGCAGACGAATAATCATGTGTCATTTATTCTGCTGATCATTTCTTTAGCAGACGAATAATCATGTGTCATTTATTCTGCTGATCATTTCTTTAGCAGACGAATAATCATGTGTCATTTATTCTGCTGATCATTTCTTTAGCAGACGAATAATCATGTGTCATTTATTCTGCTGATCATTTCTTTAGCAGACGAATAATCATGTGTCATTTGTTCTGCTGATCATTTCTTTAGCAGACGAATAATCATGTGTCATTTATTCTGCTGATCATTTCTTTAGCAGACGAATAATCATGTGTCATTTGTTCTGCTGATCATTTCTTTAGCAGACGAATAATCATGTGTCATTTATTCTGCTGATCATTTCTTTAGCAGACGAATAATCATGTGTCATTTGTTCTGCTGATCATTTCTTTAGCAGACGAATAATCATGTGTCATTTGTTCTGCTGATCATTTCTTTAGCAGACGAATAATCATGTGTCATTTGTTCTGCTGATCATTTCTTTAGCAGACGAATAGTCATGTGTCATTTATTCTGCTGATCATTTCTTTAGCAGACGAATAATCATGTGTCATTTATTCTGCTGATCATTTCTTTAGCAGACGAATAATCATGTGTCATTTGTTCTGCTGATCATTTCTTTAGCAGACGAATAATCATGTGTCATTTGTTCTGCTGATCATTTCTTTAGCAGACGAATAGTCATGTGTCATTTATTCTGCTGATCATTTCTTTAGCAGACGAATAATCATGTGTCATTTTTTGTTCTGCTGATCATTTCTTTAGCAGACGAATAATCATGGGTCATTTATTCTGCTGATCATTTCTTTAGCAGACGAATAATCATGTGTCATTTATTCTGCTGATCATTTCTTTAGCAGACGAATAATCATGTGTCATTTATTCTGCTGATCATTTCTTTAGCAGATGAATAATCATGTGTCATTTATTCTGCTGATCATTTCTTTAGCAGACGAATAATCATGTGTCATTTATTCTGCTGATCATTTCTTTAGCAGACGAATAATCATGTGTCATTTATTCTGCTGATCATTTCTTTAGCAGACGAATAATCATGTGTCATTTATTCTGCTGATCATTTCTTTAGCAGACGAATAATCATGTGTCGTTTATTCTGCTGATCATTTCTTTAGCAGACGAATAATCATGTGTCATTTATTCTGCTGATCATTTCTTTAGCAGACGAATAATCATGTGTCATTTATTCTGCTGATCATTTCTTTAGCAGACGAATAATCATGTGTCGTTTATTCTGCTGATCATTTCTTTAGCAGACGAATAATCATGTGTCATTTATTCTGCTGATCATTTCTTTAGCAGACGAATAATCATGTGTCATTTGTTCTGCTGATCATTTCTTTAGCAGACGAATAATCATGTGTCATTTGTTCTGCTGATCATTTCTTTAGCAGACGAATAGTCATGTGTCAGTTATTCTGCTGATCATTTCTTTAGCAGACGAATAATCATGTGTCATTTGTTCTGCTGATCATTTCTTTAGCAGACGAATAATCATGTGTCATTTATTCTGCTGATCATTTCTTTAGCAGACGAATAATCATGTGTCATTTGTTCTGCTGATCATTTCTTTAGCAGACGAATAATCATGTGTCATTTATTCTGCTGATCATTTCTTTAGCAGACGAATAATCATGTGTCATTTATTCTGCTGATCATTTCTTTAGCAGACGAATAATCATGTGTCATTTGTTCTGCTGATCATTTCTTTAGCAGACGAATAATCATGTGTCATTTGTTCTGCTGATCATTTCTTTAGCAGACGAATAATCATGTGTCATTTATTCTGCTGATCATTTCTTTAGCAGACGAATAATCATGTGTCATTTGTTCTGCTGATCATTTCTTTAGCAGACGAATAATCATGTGTCATTTGTTCTGCTGATCATTTCTTTAGCAGACGAATAGTCATGTGTCATTTATTCTGCTGATCATTTCTTTAGCAGACGAATAATCATGTGTCATTTATTCTGCTGATCATTTCTTTAGCAGACGAATAGTCATGTGTCATTTATTCTGCTGATCATTTCTTTAGCAGACGAATAATCATGTGTCGTTTATTCTGCTGATCATTTCTTTAGCAGACGAATAATCATGTGTCATTTATTCTGCTGATCATTTATTTAGCAGACGAATAATCATGTGTCATTTATTCTGCTGATCATTTCTTTAGCAGACGAATAGTCCAAAGTCGTGGCGCAGTCTCGATCTTGAGAACGGTTCTCGTCCTCCGTTCAAGACGCAGCGTAGCAGTTCGATGCCGACGCCAAAGACTTGCAAAGGAGGAATCGACGCTGGCAGTGCTGGCTACAAGAGCTGCGGTGGCATCGTTGGCGCCGCACATTCACCATGCAGTGACATCAAGGAACGCAGCACAAGAGGATCCGTGTCGAATGAGAATAACATCCTTCTTGATCCAGACATCTTGACGGATTATCCAACACAAGCGCTCCTACTCACGGTCCTTGTGAGTTGCTCGCTTCATCTGATCATCATCATCAGCATCATCATCATCAACATCATCATCATCAGCATCATCATCATATCATCAACATCATATCATCATCATCATTATCATCATCATCACATGTCCTCAATTACTCATTCATCCATGTACACTAGATTATTATATAAAGCACTTTTTCACTATTTATAAATTATTTGATTTTAAAAACATCCATTCCACTGAATAGGGTTATTGTTAGGTTTTTAAAGGTTTTCGTGATGGTCACTCACGCATAGTTCAGAGACTCAGTGAGAGGCAAAGCCAAAGCATTTATTCAGTACAACTCTGCTCTTTGTATGTATACTTGTACAGTACCTTGTAAGGTTGTTTTTTTAGAACCTTACAAGGGTGGTTAACATGGATATCTAACTGATCTGGAAGTTGAAAGTTTCTTGTGCTGTCTGAACTAGGAAATAATGCATACATGTGCTTAATCGTGGATTGTTCCATGATAGACTTTTCCATGGTCAGCTGTTCCATGGTCAGCTGTTCCATGGTCAGCTGTTCCATGGTCAGCTGTTCCATGGTCAGCTGTTCCATGGTCAGCTTTTCCATGGTCAGCTGTTCCATGGTCAGCTTTTCCATGGTCAGCTGTTCCATGGTCAGCTTTTCCATGGTCAGCTGTTCCATGGTCAGCTTTTCCATGGTCAGCTGTTCCAGGTGTTCTTGTTGTTCCATGGTTGACTGGATGTTGTGATTGATTGATTGATTGTCAATGAGATGCCAGTGATATTGTGTAGGTGATTGCTACAGCGTTCAATCAACTCAACGTCGTTGTTTATAATGTTGTCTTCTCTTGTTGCTGCTAGGCAACGCTCGTTCGCAACACGACGGATGAGAATGAGGCTCGCATTCTCTACGAATATCTCGCCGAGGCTTCAGTCGTCTTTCCGAAAGTTTTTCCAGTCATGTAAGCTGTGTCTCTCTCTGTCTTTCTCTGTCTGTATCTGTCTGTCTCTTTCTCTCCCTCTCTCTCTCTCTCTGTCTCTCTCTCTGTCTGTCTCTCTCTCTGTCTGTCTGTCTGTCTGTCTGTCTGTCTCTCTCTCTCTCTCTCTCTCTCTCTCTCTCTCTCTCCATATTTCTTCCTGTGTTAATTTTTTAAGTGTGTTAGGCAGACCTGTTGGTGATGGGCTTTATTGATCATTGCCTTTGCAGCAATTGTGAGGATAAATATCTTTTATGTATTTATTTCTGTGTAGCTGTAAGTTTTGTCATTCTCAATTTTATGGACGATGAGCTGATATTAATGATACGTTACATGGTTTCCTGAAAATAGTTTTCTCTCATTCTTCTTCAGACTTTCTCTTTTTCTCTGTTTACGCTTGACATTGAAATTGAGAAAAGTTAAACTGAATCAAGATTTGATAAGTAAAATGTTTTTGCTTTGCGTTTGATTTTTATTCAATTAATTGATGACCGATCTTGTTCAGACATTGACCTTCATTCATTACACATCTCTTCCTCATTTTCGCTGCTGAACATCCAAACCATCTATTACAAAGTGTCCCCCATTCTGCTTAAAATGAATTGGTTGTGCTACCCCGACCCCCACCATGCTCCTCCTCCCCAACATAGATTGATTGGTAACGATCCTTACAGTAATTTTCCCTTCTTTGCATGCCTTGTTGCACAACGTATCAGAAGACATGTAGCACTGCGTCTTATTGAATCCACAGATACTGTATCATGGATGAGAAAGAATGTTTGTAAAATGTGGTTGCGTTGTAAATTCAAGGCGCTTTGATTAGAATTGAAATTGACTGACACCATAGAGAGCAGTACCATATTCATCAGGTTATAGTGAAATGGCTGTTAATGTTTATTGTCCAATGTCCATGAGAAAGGACATCTGCAACAGAAGATGGGCAACATTGTTGTTGCTGTTGATAATGATCGAGGAGAAAGTCTTGTAAATTGTGTAGATTGTAAAGCTCGTGAATTTATATAGCCCCTGAGCACTTGCACATGAAAGGAGGAGAGACTCCTTCTCTTGAACAACGTCCTTCTAAGACCACAAGTTACGGTCTTCATGTGTTTTGTGTGTGTCTGTCTCTGTGTGTATTCTTCCGCCTCCTCCTCCTCCTTGTACTCCTCCTCGTCCTCTTCCGCCTCCAGTCACAGTCTGCTGGACGCTAAGATCAACAGCGTGCTATCGTTGTGTCACGATCAAGCGATTCTCAACGCTGTTCACAGCATCATACAAAACATGATTGCTTGTGAGGATGCTTCACAACAACAACTCTCTTACCTGCAGAGTAAGTGACGCCAACAATGATGATGATGAGGCAGGCTGCTCGCATTGGAGAGAAGAAGCACATGGAGGGATGTTGGAAGGATGGAGATGTGGACAGATGGATGAGAGAGACAGAGAGACAGAGAGAGAGTGCATGCACTGCAGGGAATCTGGCTTCTCATGTCGTTTCGTTTCGCTTGCTCTTTCCGTTTCACTTCTCAATGTTTTGGTTGCGTTTCACTTGTTTTCTACATATGTGAAACGTATGTTTGCCTGAGTTTTGCCCGAGTTTTGCGTGAGTTGGCCATGCTATGGACTGCAGTGTCAACCACATTCTACCATACATTTCAACAACTGCACTCCTCTAATTGATGATAACAAAAACCACAAAACCACGTAACAATTCTCTTTAAGTTATTGGTCAAAAATGCTGGTTTTGTAGCATTTAAAAACTCACAAAATTTTTGAAAAGTCTGAGAAAATGAAAACTGATGTAGTTGGTCTTGTGTAACATGTGAACAAAATAAACCAGGAATTCAACGATTCAATTGATGAAATCTGCGAAACTTTTGTTTGGTTTAAACATCATTTTCTTTGGTTTTATGCAGTTTTTGTTTTGTTGGACGTAGAACAATTGGCATTGTTGTTTGATGTGCTGCATGCCTTTGTTATAAATGTCTCCTTTGTTTGCCGTTTCCTTTGTCTTATTCTCTTTTCTGCTGTTCTTTATTTTCTTCGTTTTGTTGTAGACTGTTGTTGTTTTTGTTTTGGCATTTCTGCGTGTGTCGCTAGACATACTCTCTTAGATTCGAAAATCAACAGTTCTCTGTCGCTGTGCCACGACCAGGGAACCCTGAACGCCGTCCAACGCATTATCCTCAACACTGTCCTCACTGAAGATCCATCGCAACAACCGCTCTCTTACCTTCAAAGTGAGTCAATCAGCGTCGCTTCTCATCATCACCATGACGATGATGATGATCACGCAGCGCAGCCAATGACAATGATGATGGCACCACATGACAATGATGATGGCACCACATGACAATGATGATGGCACCACATGACAATGATGATGGCACCACATGACAATGATGATGGCACCACATGACAATGATGATGGCACCACATGACAATGATGATGGCACCACATGACAATGATGATGGCACCACATGACAATGATGATGGCACCACATGACAATGATGATGGCACCAGACAACATAGTATTGTCTCTGTTTGTGCCAGATTGCCATCAAAATGATCGGCTGCCCAACCATCTCTCTATCCACTATTCCACATTAACCATTGTCGTCGCATGCCTATTTGTGCGTGCGTGTGTGTTTGTGACATGATCAGTGTAGATTATTGTGGCCTGTGTTATTTCAAGAACGACGAATGATATGGCATGCGATGGGGGGGATGGGTGGGGGGGGGAGGGGCTGACTGCAGTCTGAACGGAGCACGACTTATTTACAAATCTTGTCAACTATTCTGCTATAATGTGCTTCTGTTGCAAAGAATTGAAATTATGATGATTAAGATTCCCTGTTTTATTGGTTTTATAATTAATAATAATAATAATAATAATAATAATAATAGAAAGCAAAGTTTTAGTGATATTGGTAGTAGTAGTAGTAAAATTTATAATAATAATAATAATTAAATCAATGTTTTGTTGACAAATAATTATAATTTGCACATGTTATTGGTCAACTTCACTCATTGAATACACATTAAATGTTCTCGTGTAATTAGTGTATATTATACAGAGTTGAAAAGGCACTTATGAATGGAATTCCTGTTGAGTAGGAGTTGGGGGGTATGTTGTGGGTGGGGTGTAGTGGGGGGGGGGGGGGGGTAAAGTGGTCATGTAGCAAAAAAGATGTTAAGACTGTTTCTGCTTTAGTTTTTTATTATAAGATGGAAACTGTATAATGACATTTACTGCTGGTTATATTAAGGTGTAATGAAGGAACAATGATGATAGTAATAATAATTAATAGTTGTAGTTATAACTAGATGTTTTTTTATGAATAATAAGATATTTTGTATGAATAATAAGATATTTTGTATGAATAATAAGATGTTTTGTATGAATAATAAGATGTTTTGTATGAATAATAAGATATTTTGTATGAATAATAAGATGTTTTGTATGAATAACAAGATGTTTTGTATGAATAATAAGATATTTTGTATGAATAATAAGATGTTTTGTATGAATAACAAGATGTTTTGTATGAATAATAAGATATTTTGTATGAATAATAAGATATTTTGTATGAATAATAAGATGTTTTGTATGAATAATAAGATATTTTGTATGAATAATAAGATGTTTTGTATGAATAACAAGATGTTTTGTATGAATAATAAGATGTTTTGTATGAATAATAAGATATTTTGTATGAATATTAAGATATTTTGTTTGAATAATAAGATGTTTTGTATGAATAACAAGATGTTTTGTATGAATAATAAGATGTTTTGTATGAATAATAAGATATTTTGTATGGGGTGCCAACCGTAACTCAGTCCTGGTGCTGTACACGATTTGAAAATGAGAGAATGTATAAAAGAATGGAACATATAAAATTATTATGTGACACGATGATGAGTGTTGAAGAATCAAGTAAGGTGGCAGTGGCAGTGGCAGTGGCATGCTGTTGTGCTCACATCATTTACGATATAATATTATGATGAGTTATTTTTCGCTGTTGTCGTCGCTTGCATGTCTTCATCATTTTTTTATGGATTGTTGTTGTCGTCGTTGTTGTCTTCATCATTTTTTATGAATCGTTGTTGTCGTCGCTTGCATGTCTTCATCATTTTTTTATGGATTGTTGTTGTCGTCGTTGTTGTCGTCGCTTGCATGTCTTCATCATTTTTTATGAATCGTTGTTGTCGTCGTCGTTGTTGTCATTGTTGTCTTCTTCTTCTTTATGTTTTTTGTGCATACTACAGTCTTAATGATCTTAATTTAATGATGCATGTCATTGTTGTCATCGTCTTCGTCGTTGTCGTTGTCGTGGTTAGAGACAGCACAGTCTTCATTTCAGTTTAAAGGACGTAGACATAGTGACATCATCATCATTATTACTATCATCATCGTCGTCGTCGTCATCATCATCATCGTAAAGTAACTAGTTCCAGATCGTGCACTTTTCTGTCTTCGTAGCATCTTTAAAAAAAATTCTTCCTTTGTAAGATATTGCCGACGACGTACCGACCCACTTTACACGTCTACATAGCACCTTGAGATCCATCATGAATGCATTTCGTCACTTAAGCATATTATTAATAATAATATTAGTCGTTATTATTATCAGATAAAAGTTATTCATCACTAATTTATGATGATCCAATTTAGATGATAACTAATGAGTGGTTTGGATATAAGTTGAAAGATGCAGGACTCATCACCGTCCTCATTCTTCTCAGTCGCTAACCATCGGATAAATGACACTTTGCTGCAGCTGACTTCTGCTCTTCTGCATAATTATCTGCAAAAGAAAAACGTTCGAAAGAAGTCAGTTGCTAAACTAAGTTGCGAAAGACGTCGAACTGAAATATTCTCATTGGACATAATTAGCATTTGTATAGATTCATTTACATTGTTCTCTTGTCATCGGCATTATCTTCTACTGATTGTGCTGACTGAGTTGTTGTTGTTGTTGTGTTGCAGGCATTGGCTTCGGAGGACTGTGGAGGTTTGCTGGACCATTTACGAAGGTAAGAGATGAGAGAAGATGGCTTTTGAAGGGTTTATTACTAATCTATCAATAATTTATTACTAATAATTATATTACTAATCTATTAATGATTTATTACTAATCTATTGCTAATCTATTAATAATTTGTTACTAATATATTACTAATTTATTACTAATATACTACTGATTTATTACTAATTTATTATTTATTTCTAATTTATTACTAATTTATTAATGATTTATTACTAATCTATTGCTAATCTTTTAATATTTTGTTACTAATATATTACTAATTTATTACTAATATACTACTGATTTATTACTAATTTACTACTAATCTATTACTAATTTATTACTAATCTATTACTTATTTATTACTAATATATTACTAATCTATTACTAATTTACTACTAATCTATTACTAATCTATTACTAATTTATTATTTGTTAATAATTTATTACTAACTTATTACAAATTAGTATTGCCTTCGTTGAACAACGTGTGTTGATTGTTTGATGTTATTAGACGACACAGAATCAAGACAACGCAGAATTGTTTGTCAACTGTTTGGAAGCGATGGTCGAGACGTGTTTGCCTGGCGATGATCTTGACGTACAGAACAACTATCCAGGATCGCTTGGCATCTCATCCAACCTCAACCTCTCGTCATCCATGTCCAGCCTCAGCATGGGAAGTCTCCAGTCTCCCACGGACAAGGACTCTTCCGACCTGACGACATTGACCTGCTCCAATGGAAATCGAATGCGCCATGGATCCGCAAGTCACATGAACACCAAACACCCGCTGCGCGCTGGAAGCTTCAAGGGGACGAACACGACATCAAAGAAGCCACCATCCGACTCATTCGAGTGACATCAACGGGGAGATTGGGGTGAATGGGGGATGCCCCACTTGGTGGTGACACGTGTCGCAAGATGTCGTCGTCGTCGTCGTTTGGTGTGTTGTATGTCATGTACAATTAGGCTACACTTGAACAATTTAACTTGATTATATTATTATATTCAAAGCCAATGCTTGATTCATGCGGTCTGTGTGTGGGGGAGTGGAAACGAAACGCTGTGTCACGGCGTGAAACATCGTTGTCACATGATGAACAACATGTGACATGTGAAGAAGACATGTGACACATGAGAATGGTTGATGAAGAGGATGTCAGAGGATGAGTCACCACCATCCATCTATGGTTGTTTCTTCGTATATTATATATATATATCGATGGAATATCGTCGTCGTTATTATTATTATAATCCAGATTTTGTTGACATTTCTTGTTAGTCATCGTAATTTCTCTTCATTCATCATCCATCGTTCGATCTGATGCTGATGTTGCTGCTTCGGCTGATGTTGACTCGAAACATTTCTGATCGGTTGCTATGTAAACAAGTTTTACTTTGTTTGTAGACAACACCATCGTCGTTGTCGTCATTTGAGAATATTGTTGTTGCTCTTAGAGTGACGTCATCATCAATCATCATCGTCATCATCAGTTGTTGGTCTGTGATTAGTTTAGATAATAATTCGCAGTTGGATGGTTGATCGAGACTTAATCAACTTTCGACTGCATCAAAAGCCACAACCAAACTCCTTGTCAGCACGGTCACATGAAACCAAAATAGCTATGGAGAGACTACATGGGTCGGACCTGTATGGAGAGCAGCACATAACGTGTCCAGTCTTGTTCTAAGAAACTTCTCTTTCCTTCTGCATTTGTCATGATGACAATTTATTCGGCATCATCATTATCAGTAGGAAGTGATACCTTGCGATGTCTGATGCTCATGCATTGCTATTGTTACCTCACATTTTTGTACTCTACCACCTTCTGTCTCCATCTCACTTGTCTTTTTCTGTCTCCATCTCACTTGTCTTTTTCTGTCTCCATCTCACTTGTCTTTTTCTGTCTCCATCTCACTTGTTTTTTTCTGTCTCCATCTCACTTGTCTTTTTCTGTCTCCATCTCTTCCTTTTCTGGTCGCAGATTTCTCCGCTCTGCTACCCTGTCTATCCTTCATACTTCAATTCGACGACTCGAACGTCAACGGTTGAGTGCAGCAGTCGGTGTTTGTCATCAGTTCATCTCTTCACGCAATGAAAACTGACTGAAAGCCTACAATGTGTTGAACACCTCGACCACCCCTCTGCACCCCACAACGTCCTTCCTCAATTTACCTTTCTCTTCAATTCTGCTTTCATTCGTCGTTTGTTCGGCAGGGGATGCCTGTCGTCTCTCTTCAGTCTCTCTCTCTCTCTTCATGTTGTGGCGCTATATAAATTACAGTAGCAATGATGGCCTCATAGTGATGGAAATGCTGAGCTGGCAGGGAGGTTCTTAGCCTAGCTGAGAACATTGTTCTTCTTCTTGTTCATTTGCCCGGTTCTGTCGATCTGTTTAGACAGAGATATCGTCGTTTAAAGTTTCTCGTGTTTGTTTTTGTTGTTATTTTGAATAAATATAATAATGCATAATAATACATAACAATATGAAAGATAGAATTCGTAGATTTCCTGTTTTCGTTAGTGTGTGTGTGTGTGTATGTGTGTGTGTGTTGGTGCGTTGACGTTGTGATTAGATTTCGATTATCGTCCAATCAATCATCGTCATCATCATCATCATCATCGTCATCTGTCGTTGAATTTCATATTTTTATCGTGTGATGATGTCATGATGATGTGAAGTGAAGAGCAGCTCTCTCTCTCTCTCTTTTCACGTGGAAAAGCGTTTTCTTGTTTTTTTCGTCAATGTTAAGTTATTTAACGACATAATTATTACGTGTTATTGGTTTTGTCTAGAATTATTGGTTTAGTTGTCTGATGGCGTTTATTAATTGCGGCTGACTGTTGGAACGGCCGGAACGCCCTTCTTAGTCAGTTCAATCGTGACTCTTGTTGATTCTTTGGATAAATTGAATGTAGAATCAAATGGAATTCCGTTTTTCTTGACTAAGTGCAAAATCTGTTTCATCGTATCATGATCATCAGTAGGACTGTATTCTCCAAACTTCTAAAGCACAACTGGAAAGCCAAGGACAGAACATCAGCTTATAATATTCACGAACGCTGTGTTCAAGTGTGTCGAGTTAAAGGTGTTGTACGTAAGAGTATTCCAAAAAACGTCAGAGTCCGGTTGCCAGAGAATCTTAGAGGGTGGAACAGCTACTAAGGCGGAAGTCGTCTGGGTTAAGAATTGGAAGGTGGAGAATGTGACGAGTCTTGGTGTGAATTGTTGAAGAGGTGAGACACCAGCTTTGACGTTTTGTGTGAAAAGTTCGTCGATAGATAAGCATGCTTCTGAGCTGATCAAGTGATGGTGGGTGTGTGTGGGGGGGGGGGGGGGGGTTGGTGACTGGTGCGTGGTTGGCAACGGCGGTGGATGAATCGAACAAAATGGGGATTCAGGAAGAGGATCCCAGCAACATAATTGGTGTTCCACAAGGCTCTGTTCTGGGCCACTACTGTTCATTCTCTATAGGCTTATTCGTCATTCCGAGCATTGGCGGCATCATGGACAATTCTTCTCCAGGGATCTTTCTGCTGTGCTGCTCGTACCACCTGCTCCATCGACAGTCACGTCCATTCCTTCATATCGTCCATCCACATTCTTCTTGGTCGTCCTCTTCCCCTTGATCCCTCAGTTTAACCGGTTATCACGTCTTTTTCCAGGCAGTTTGTCGTTTTCCTCACTATATGGCCGAAATACTGTAACTTCCTTTTGACAATTGCACTCCAGAGTTGTTCTCCACCCACTTCTCTCAGTATCTCCTCGTTCCTCTTCTTCGCTGTCCAAGGTATTCTCCGATGAACGGAAATTATTGGGCTCTTTCTTGACTGACGAAAATGACTGCTCCCTTGACCAAAGACTATGGCTTTGACATTATCTTCTTAAAAGAGCCAGAGCTGCAGGATGATGGGAATCGGGCTGAGTTAGCCTAACAAAATTGTAGCTAGAAAGACTGAAAAACTAACTGAGTGCAATGCAGGGATAAAACCCCCTTATGCTTTTTGGTACTAAAAATTATAAAGCGTGTCAAACATGTCATGGTAAACAATCCTTTCTATAATTCATTATACACTATAGTTAGTAGGCTAATTATCAATAAATTTCAGCTGCAGCTTTTGAGTTTACTGTTGCGGCCCTCGGCTTCAGAATTATAGCTTTTGCGGCCCATGGTGCCAAAAGGTTGGACAGCACTGCTATAGGCTATTATAAGAGATTATTTTATTATGCTTTTTGATTTTATTCAGAGCTCTGTATTTATTATGCCCAAAACTTCATGATCTTTGTTTCTATTTATCCTGCGTCTGTCTGCGTCACGGTGACGTCATCGTCGTCGGTCACGTGGACGATGTCTTCTTCGTCTTCTTCGATTTAAATCGGAATTTACATCAAACTATGAATCGTCGTAAAATGAACGAACATCTAATAATATAAGCAAAGCATTAATTCGCTAATTTTCGCCGATTTTCATCGGGCGACGACTCCTACTCGCGAAGGCGGTTTGTTTCCACCGAAGTTCGTCAACTGCAATACCCGAACGATAACTCGTAAGATTGTATTTATTATTAGTATTATCGATAATAATTTTCTTTATTATTGGTATTGTTTTTTAATTATTACAAGATTATTTCAAGATTTGTAAATCACAAGTTATATACAACACGCTGCAGATTACAGTTAGGATCAAAGAGTAGGCCTACACGTACGGTGCAGGCTACACCTCATTAGACCTACTCCGGTTCTGAAATCACTTCATCATCAATCATCATCAACATCATTGGGCTCAATGCCCGTAAGAGTCCGACGCCACTCTCTGTCTGAGTCTATCTCGTGCCATGTTGCCCAGCTTCAACCGGTCTAGTCAGCAGGTCTGCTCCATACCATTAACATCTTGGAGCCGCTAGACCACCTTGTCTGATTGAAGAGAATCGTGAAAAAGAGGCATGAAGGACAGCGTGGGTCAATGCCCATAGGTGTCCCACGCTCTCCTCCCGACTCTCTCCACTGGTCTGTCCTGACCGGCCTGTGCATGTCTGCTCCACATCACGACACCTTGAAGCATCTGGGTAGCTATGTCACTTGTGTCGTGGTATTGGCGTATTACAATCGTCTTGGTTTTTCACTGCCAGCGTATCGCCACCCATCTGGCAAACCTTCCTCCTTTTGTCCGGGCTTAGGACCGGCACAGGGACGTTGTTGGTTCCCTGTGGCAGAGGATGGATGCAATTTAACGTCGTGCCCAGGACCTCGCTTCACTGATTCAAAATGCCTGAATGCATAATTATAATACAAAGTCCAATTATTCACTTACAATACTTTTCAATCATCCCACCAGTTCTACGGTACCTTCGTCAGCTGTTCACCATCCAGCCACTTCGTTCAACACGTACGCTCTTCATCCGCCACTAACACTGACTGCTTCGCCCTTCAATCACCTCATCAATAAAATTCGAAATAAAATAGAGCAACGGAGTCGAAACGGAACGGAAGAAAAACACATTTTGGGAAAGATACGCTTCAGTTTGATTATCATTATTGATTAGGCTCGATACTAAGATTAGATTAAGCCTAGATTAGATTCGGATTAGAATAGATTAGATGCGCTTATGTGGAAGGGTAATAGATGTAGGCTACTCCTATAAAGTTGGCTACATGCATAATAAATTAATAATGTATCTGTTTGTTTCATTTCAATCGGCGAATGAAAGAGAGACACAAGGAGGAGGAGGAGGTTGAAGAGAAGGAGGAGGAGGAGGCAGGGGAGGAGACGATGATGGTGATGAAGCTGATGATGATGATAAACTGTGATACGTCGGTGTTGATGGTACTACTGACCGCCATCTTCATCTCCATAAATCGTTAGTTCCAGATTCTTATGACTGTATTATTATTATCTCTAATTATTATAATTATTATATTCGAAGTTAGTTACAAAAATCAATAATTGATCAAATGAAATAGGATTATAATTATGCATATTAGGAAGATTGTCTTCGTCGATGTCTATTAAATTTATCTTTGGGTGAGTGTAGAAAACTTTCACAAAGTAATTACATAATTTATAAAGAATGATCTTTTGACATTAATTATGACCTATTTTATGCTTACGCTGTATTTATACAAGGCTAACGAGATTAGCTGATATTTCATCATTTATATGTTATCAAACGACATGGATCCGTATCCGCATTCAGCTCGTATATTTTATGCATCAACGTCCCTGACGATAATGACAACAACAGAGTTAACATTATTGTTGACGATGATTAATTTTGTAGCAGAGAACATGTATACACTATATATATATATACTATAAATTATATATACTATATTATATACTATATATAATACTATATATATACTATATGTATACCATATGTATACTATATGTATACTATTATAATAGTGTCTCGTTGTTCTTATAGCTGTCCATGGCCAGGGTCCGGTCGTCGACCGAAACGAGACTTACAGGTTCCACCTGTACAACTACGTCGTGAAGGCTGGCACAGGCGTCAACCTCTGGCCCCCGATCCGCCCAGCACCTCAGGACCTTCGCTGGAGCAGCTATGCCATCGACGCGATCCTCGAAGCGGACAACATCAGCTTTGCAACGTCGTCAGCGGAAGTCTACAGCAAGGAATTCATGGAGAAATGTCAGCGCAGGATGAATCGTCTCTGCACGAACATCTACGCAATCAACTTCGCGAGGAAGGTGTTGACGATCAGAGATGTTGGTCTGGAGCAGGCCGACATCTTCCGCGTCTTCCTCGGGGGAACTGACGGAGGAGGAAGAGGAGCAGGATTTCCCAGCACGTTCTTGGATAGGAAGTACAACCCAGCCTACGAAGGGAATTATTTTTACCACGTGAGGAAAGGTGGTCAAGAAGAGCCAGAGGTCGATCAAATGGTGATGACGCAGGAACCAACGAACTTCAACTACGCCATCTATCTGTCAGTTTACGGTGAGTGATGATGATGACAACAGTCAGCAGCTGCATCACCCACCCCACCCCACCCCACTCACCCACCCACCCACCCCACCATCCCCACCCCACCCCACTCACCCACCCACCCACCCATCCCAAGTGATGGGGGAATTCGCAGCTTAACGAGGCAACTGCATGGTCAGCAGCTGTTCATAGAGCAGCTGTATGATTCGAATCTCGGTGGTTGAGACATGTTTGCCGATTGGTTAAGGCGAGATGAGTATAAATGCCGCGTAGAGTATGATGTGCGTGGTTCGATCCTCATCCACTAAGACGATTGTAGTGCTGCTGCAATGTAGAATGGATCTCCTTCAATAACAATTGTATATTTTTTACTTATTATATATTTTATTACTTCACAATGCCATTGATGATGTCACATGCCTAGGTCGATCGTTTTAATATGGTCTATGATCAGATAATGTTCTAGTGTTTTTGCAATTGTAAACTGCATGTACATGTAGAAGGAGAGTAGTTTCAAACCGGTTTACTTTGCTGATGTCTGAAACGTTGTCGTGCCAGTCCTAAGCCTCAAAAAACGAGGGTGACTGGGTGAGGCAGCTAAAAGACGTCGTTAAACATTGGAAACTGGTGATGCTGTATTGAAGCCGTTGCGTCGTATACGACGAACCGAACATGCATTGCATATTAATATATCTGCCATGCACGTGTTGTTGTTGTTGTTGGTGGTGGTGTTGTTGTTGTTGGTGGTGTTGTTGTTGTTGTTGTTGTTGTTGTAGTTGTTGTTACATTAAAGTAGCTCCTTTCTTTTCTGGGTCGTCTCTAGGGTCGTCATCATTGTTTTTGTGTTTTCTGCGTCGTTCAGATGGTCACGCGTGTAGGTTTGCGTCAAGGCCAACGGTCGTGACTCGTGGCGACACGTTGCGACTGGGATGTCACATCGTAGTGAACAGCTACTGGTCGCCGTCGCTCTACTTCCGCAATGCCTACGACAAATCCGTCTACGAGGGCAACACTACGATCTGCAGCTCACCAGGAAGACCAACCAGGTAGACATCTGCATGTCAGACCTCCTCACTCCTCCTTCTTCTTCATGCTCAATGCATAGATATGCTGCGCTGCAGTAGTACTTCGGGCTTAACGACACTGTTTCATTTCGAAGATGATTAGTGTCGGAGGCAGAGTACAACCTCACACTCCACGTTTATATTGCGACCGAGCCACCCGCAGTAAAGATCCGAGAAATTAATCTCTGACCGGTAATCGAACCCGGGCCGCCGGCGTGGCGAGCGGGCTACAACCCACTCGACCACGCAGGATCTGCAGTTGTAGTAGCAGCAGCACCAGCACCAGCAACAGTAGTATAAGAGAATCAATGTCCTCTCAATACATCTATCCACCAAAGCTTCATCTCATAGTTTTCTTGCTGATGTCTATGTCCGAAACTTTGGTCTTACCTTTCATCCACAAGATCTCTCATTACCTGTCCCGCTCCTGTTTCTTGCATATTCGTCACCTTATGCGATCCACCGCCTCATCTCCTGTCTTGTACGGGTCTGATATATATATATATATATATTGCATGTTGATTGTTTGCATGTTGATTGTTTGCATGTTGATTGTTTGCATGTTGATTGTTTGCATGTTGATTGTTTGCATGTTGATTGTTTGCATGTTGATTGTTTGCATGTTGATTGTTTGCATGTTGATTGTTTGCAGGTACTGTACGCTGGTCGACGTGATGGTCGATGCAACTGTGTTGGACTTCTCGTGTCACTTGAGTTTCCTGCCCGAAAGACGTGTTGTGCCGACGATCGCTGGCTATGCAGAAGCTCAATGGCCTCAGCACAACCACCATTCACCCGTCTGCTCTCTCGACCGAATCTACATCGACAGTCAGTCTCAACAGCAGCAGCTGCTTAGTCAACAACAGATCTCGTCATAATTATACGCCATCACACGCACGCACGCACGCAAACTCACACACACACACACTCACACATACACACTCACACACACACTCACACACACACACACACACACACCTGATGCCATGTCTAGCTCGCTGCCTCTCTCTCCGTGTATGTTTAATTTGGCCTAATAATAAAGTTGTGTTATTTGCAGATTAAGATAAAATGGCATAAGCAAGGTTTTTAACCTTAAAATGAAGTTTCAGATGTAACAAAGTCAAATTATTTTCCGTTTCCGTTTTTTTGTCGTTTTTGTTGTTTTTTTATTTTTTCGAATAAAACCACGTTTTCCCGTTTTTTATTCCATTTTCATCGTTTTTATTTAAAATCTTACTGTAAGATTTGAAGCGGAAGGAGAAGAGTTGCCTTGATACATTAGAGCAGGATTTAAACTGTTGGAGCAAGATATCGTGATCAACCATGTGTGTAAAAAATAATTGAGACGATTGTTGCTACACAGCTTATGGACTATCTCGAAAGTCATAGCCTTCTCCGGTCCCCAACTTTCCAGTTAGGTTTCGCAAGGGTCTTCCATAGAGGCTCTACTTGTCGGCCTCCTTCCTCTCTGACGTCTACTGTAGTGCCATCGATGGATGATCCCCGCAGGTTACTCTCCTCTCATTGCTTGACGTAAACTCTGCATTCGACACTGTAATGATCATGACATCCTCTTGCAGCAGCGCTTATCGATCTCCGTTGGCATGCATGATTGGCTTGCTTCCTTTCTGCAGGACCGCTCCTTATTAGCCTACTAGCTTATGGGCCCACCACCAGATCCCCGTTGGACCTGCTCCAATTGGTTTGCCTCAGGGCTCCGTTGTTGATCCAATCCTTTTTTATAATTATTTACACTGCCGATCTGGGTTCCCTGCTGACAGCTATGGATGTCCACAGCCAATCTTATAGAGCTTGCACTGCCTGCAGTTCTGGATGACCTCTACAAAAGTCTACATCCGTCCGCCGTTTGAGAGTCAGCCTAAGCCAGGGGCTCACATTTACGCGGCACGTTAGGCTTCTACGTCGACTTCTTCGTTCTCTATACAGGTCTGATTGGTTTGTTCCACGAGCTATGTCCACTACAGCTCAAACTCTATCCTCTATAGCCTACCAGCGTTGGGTCCTCCTTGTGGAATTTCCTTCCACCTACTCTGCGTGGGACTCTTCTATCTGGATCGCTAACTACATCTCTCTCTCTCTCTCTCTCTCTCTCTCTCTCTCTCTCTCTCTCTCTCTCTCTCTCTCTCTCTCTCTCTCTCTCTCTCTCTCACAACGCTCGTGAATAAGTTGATATCCCGCGCTTAGCTTTCGGGTATCGCCTTAGAAAGTTTAGAAGTTTGGAGATTACGATTACAATTCTTAAGATCTGTTTTTCTATCTGGGGGTTATCGCACTGGGAGTGCTACTGAATGGCCGTGGCTGTGAGCGGCGCTATAGATAGACTCAGGGCCTACTACGCCTTGGGGGGATGGAATCAGACTGCTTCCAATTTGGGCCAGGGGGGGAAAAGTTTCCCCCCCTAGTGATAAAGTTGAGTATGGAATATTTTCTCCTGAACATGTTCCCTCGGTGTTCCCCAGCATCTGCCATGGACTTCCTCCTGGTAAATTCCCCGAACAATACCCTCTCCGTCATAATACAGGGTAAATCTTCATTTAATTTGACTTTTGCTTAACACTCACTTAAATTTGTCCCTGCACCTCCATCACATTCGCACTCATCAGGGCCTGCCACGTGGAGGAGGGGGAAGTAAGTAGCCTGATCCAACTTGTGCCAGAAGGAAATCCCCCTTTAATGATATGATAGATGGGCATAAGAGAGTTCCTTCTGGACATCTCCCCAGCATTTCCCTCTGTACCACCCCTCCCCACACCCACGGTGAATTCCTCTTGAACGTTCTTCCCACCATCTCGAGGGTAGATCTTCATTTAGTAGGACCTTTGCTTTACAGTCACTTAAATTTGTCCCTACACCTATTTGACGCTCGCTCTCACAACTCATAATTTATTACATTAACTGTGAAAATGTTGTTACAGTATATTTTATATCTACCGACAATGCATTGGTTTTATAATATAGGACTTATACTGTTATACATGACTTGTAGGCAGTATGAGAATTGTGGAAAAATAACTGGGGGGGGGGGGGTTGGCCTATGATAAACTTGAAATTGGGGTATGAAAAACATACTTTAACATGGGGCTCTAAGAAAGACTGGGGAGGTTGAACCCCCCAACCCCCCAGCAATTCTCACCCTGCTTGTAGGTCTCAAATAAAATGAACGATATTTTAATCATGAATTTTAGTGATATGAGGTTTAGTCTGTTTAAGTAAACATTAATCAAGCAATAAAAGCTTGGTTGCTCAACAATTGAAGTTCAAAGTCAAGTTAAGCAAATGACTTCTAAATTCCACCCTCAAACATTACAGCACTATTGAAGTCAGAACAAACGCAAATTGCTTACACTTGGGTAGCCTACATTTGAGGACAATGTTCGGGGAATTATCCTATTGAAACGCTCTAGTGGAACCCAGAGAGGAAATTACGGGGAGTTCTCCGGGGAAAATGTCCATGGGATTTGTCTGGATCCCAAAATGGATGTTGATGAGCATTGTACAACTGACAGCAGACTATACTCATCATGCATCATCATCATCACAAACCATAGGCGCAACGCCCGTTGGTGTCCGACGCCCCTCTCTGTCTGAGTCTGTCTCGTATCATCTTCCAGTTTCTACAGGCTAGGGGGGGGGGGGGTGGCTAACCCTTAAATGCGGCTCAGCCCATGCACAAAACAAAAATCGGAAAATATATACAACTGCTTGTTTCGTAGCCTAATAAGAAAGCTAGACAGTAGACAGTGATCAGCAATCATCACTGAAATGATGAGCATCTTCGTTAAATGACAGTCTAAACGGCTACCACTGCAGCGTAAAATTTTTAAAAAGTTAATAATGGGCAGGGGCATAAAATTATCTCCTCCCCCAAACTCATCCCTCTGCTAGTGACTCAACACTAAGCAATGGTTGCAAGATACACAAAAGTATAGGCTAAACCTTCACAGAATTAGTTTTTAAAATTAGGAAATTACGCACTTTGTGTGTGTTGAGCTCGTAAAACTCCCTACACATGACATGCCCCTATGGTTTTCATATAGGCTACAGTACGCCTACCAATTATATATGACAGTATGCCTATAAACTGTTTAGGCTATAATCCTAGGCCTAAACTATTAACTTTGTGTAGGCCTAATAGTAAAGACGAAACCCATTTCCTTTACCATAAAAATTTGAACTATGTTCTTATAGCCTACTGGTAGTCTGCGACTCCGCAAAAATGACTTCTTATTGACGTTTTCATGATTTTATCGTTCATAAATAGCTGGCAAAAACGAGCCTTAAAAAGGCCCCAGTTGAGGTCAACAGAGCTAAAAATGCGTTGGTGGCTGGGGCTCCGCCCCAGACCCCGCTGGGGGAGCTTACGACGCTCCCCCAGACCCCCTAATCACTATAGGCTTCGTGCCTTCGGCACTCGCACCTTCGCGCCTTCGGCACTCGCAGCTTCGCAGCTTCGCGCCTTCGGCGCTTGCAATATAGAGGCTTTTGGGAGGGGGGGATTGCTTCCACCTCACAGGGGGGGGATAGTAGGCCCTGGATAGACTATTCCTAATTGTATTATATTACATTGCATATAATAGGATAGATACGTAAGCGCCGCCATATATGGTGTGCATGTGTGTGTGTTGTTATTGTTTCGTAGCGATTCCGTCGGACGTGCGTTTCATGTGCAACGATGTGTTGTGCGAAGATACGGTTGAGGTCGGTGACGAGATCTTTTGCCGAGCAGAGGCACACCCTCTACCAGTCATCGAGTTGAGCGTGCTGCTGTCACAACCACATCGTGACGAAGACCATTTGGCAGGAGTCGAGGAGGAGGAGGAGGAGGAGGATGTTGAGCTCATCACCGAGAAACCCCGTCCAGACTATAGCGATGATGACGATAATGTGGATGAGCAAGGATATACAAACAATATAAACCTTGACGATGATGATGATGATGGTAATGCGATGATGTTGACGACTGGGCGTGATGAGATGGACTCAGCATCATCGTATGCCAGTCCACAGCAGCCACAGGAGGGGGAGATTTCGTCTCAGCAGACGCTGGAGGATGCCATTAGCCCATCATCAGCAACCGAGGAAGGAGGAGGAGCAGGTGATGGGATGGGTGAATCAACATCACAAGAGACAACAATAGACGGCTCTAAGGATGAGGCATCAACGGAACCTGGTGGAACGCAGCAGACAGAAGAAGATATGACAAGGGTAACAGACGATAGAATGACAGGAGAAGATATGACGAGGGTAACAGACGATAGAATGACAGGAGAAGATATGACGACGAGGGTAACAGAAGATAGAATGACAGAAGAAGATATGACGACGAGGGTAACAGAAGATAGAATGACAGAAGAAGATATGACGACGAGGGTTACAGAAGATAGAATGACAGAAGAAGATATGACGACGAGGGTAACAGAAGATAGAATGACAGAAGAAGATATGACGACGATGGTAACAGAAGATAGAATGACAGAAGAAGATATGACGACGATGGTAACAGAAGATAGAATGACAGAAGAAGATATGACGAGGGTAACAGAAGATAGAATGACAGAAGAAGATATGACGAGGGTAACAGAAGATAGAATGACAGAAGAATATATGACGAGGGTAACAGACGATAGAATGACAGAAGAAGATATGACAACAAGAGAAGGAGAAGAAGGTACAACGCGTGGTGGGGAGGGTGGTGAGGAGGACGGGGGAAAGAGTGAGGCATCGATATCGGGAGAAATGATGATGACGACAGGCAGCAGTCGAGATGAGATGATGGTCGGCGGCAAAGAGGAGAAGGTGACGGCGAAGGCTTACAAGGTCGCGTCCGAAGTGGGTGGAAAGGTGCTCGAGGTGTCGTGCAACATTTCAAACTCTCTCGGATGGGGAGTGAACACCATCGTCCTCTATGTCAACCGTAAGTGTTATTATGCATATAAGACACGACGAAATAATATTCATCGTCAATAATTATCGATTCTGAATAATAATAATTCAGTCAACGAGATCCAATAATTGTGTCGACGACAGCTGTGCGGGTCTCATGTGTGCTTCGTTGATTCTGAAGTGTGTGTTGTTGATATATCCTATAATTATCAATGTTGATTTCAGAGTTGAAAGATTAGATTAATAACTAATCATTTATTGATCAATCATGCATCACATCACTACCAATCAGTCAGTCAATATTTAATGCATTTTTATTCATACTTACCACTTTCTTGATGTTGGACAGTTAATTGCGAGATTACATAACCTAAAGAATAATGATTTGTGTGATTACATAATCTAAAAAATGATTTGTATGATTACATAATCTAAAGAATGATTTGTATAATTACATAACCTAAAGAATAATAAGGTCCGTGTTCATACCAATATTCAAGAAAGGAGACGCGAGAGAGTGTGGAAATTATCGAACGATAGCGATGATATCGCACACGAGCAAAATACTCCTCAAAATAATCCACAAAAGAATGGAGAAGACAATCGAAAGGGAATTACCAACCAACCAAGCGGGATTTAGGAAGGCGCGAGGAACGCGCGATCACATCGCCAATATAAGGTGGATTATGGAGAGACAGAGGGCGTATGGGCAACAGGTGCATATGTGTTTTATAGACTATAGCAAGGCGTTTGATTGCATAGACCATACACTACTGTGGCGGACGCTAATTGAGATGGGAATTCCGAAGCATTTGGTTAAACTACTAAGGGGCCTCTATGTGGATCAAGAAGCGGTAATAAGAACTGAATATGGTGACACAGGAAAATTTAAAATAAGGAAAGGAGTGAGGCAGGGGTGCATTTTGTCCCCTTTCTTGTTCAATCTATATGCCGAGAGAATTATGAGGAGGGCTGGATTGGAGGAGGCAACAGAGGGGGTAAGGATAGCGGAGAAAATACTGAATAATCTGAGGTACGCCGATGATACGACATTATTGGCGGGTAAGAGGGACGACCTAGTCGAGTTAAAAAGAAGAGTCAGGAAGGAAAGCGAAAAGGCGGGACTATACTTCAATGTAAAGAAAACAAAGGTTACGACAACTGCAACATGGAAAAACTTTGAGGTGGATGGTGAAACGATAGAGGTAGTATCGAGCTTCACATTCCTGGGATTTATGATAGAGAAGGAGGGAAGAAGTGATATGGAAATAAGGAGGAGGGTAACAATGGGGAAAACGGCAATGAACGGTCTGGAAAAGATTTGGAAGGATAAATACGTGAGCAGAGAAACAAAGAAAAGACTGGTAAGAGCACTGATCTTCCCAGTGGTCCTATATGGATGCGAGACATGGACAAAGACACGGGATATGGAAAAGAAAATCAAAGCGTGTGAGATGTGGATTTGGAGAAAGATGCTAAGAATTTCATGGACGGAGAAGAGAACTAACGAATCGGTGCGCGAGGAGCTCGGAATAGAGAGGGAGGAGACACTGCAGCAAACAGCAACTTGGAGGAAATTGAGCTACTTCGGCCATGTGATGAGATCTAACGGTTTGGAAAAGGAGCTGATGACGGCATGCGGTGAGGGAAGGAGAAGATGCGGAAGACCAAGGAAGAAATGGTTGGATGAGGTACAGGAAAAGTCTGGCATGAGACTGGAGGAGCTAAGAGAGGCGACGAGGGAGAGGATCAACTGGAGAGGATACACCAGGGCTTTCGCCAGAGCTCCAGAAGCTGACGGCACCAGGTGAACAGGTGAAAGAATAATGATTTGTGTGATTACATAATCTAAAGAATGATTTGTGTGATTACATAACCTAAAGAATAATGATTTGTGTGATTGCATAATCTAAAGAATGATTTGTATGATTATAAGAAGTGCCTGAAGTAAATAACTAAGTAAATAAACTTGCGAATAAGCTGCTCCGATTGACCGACTGGCAGATAAGTTGCAAGGTGTTGCTGCCTCTGTGTGTGTGTCAGTGTGTGTGTGTCAGTGTGTGTCAGTGTGTGTGTGTCAGTGTGTGTCAGTGTGTGTGTGTCAGTGTGTGTCAGTGTGTGTGTGTCAGTGTGTGTGTCAGTGTGTGTGTCAGTGTGTGTGTCAGTGTGTGTCAGTGTGTGTGTCAGTGTTGTGTCAGTGTGTGTGTCAGTGTGTGTCAGTGTGTGTGTCAGTGTGTGTGTGTCAGTGTGTGTGTCAGTGTGTGTGTTTGTGTCAGTGTGTGTTGTATACGATGATGTGATATATGAGACGTTCTTCTTCTTCTTCTTCTCATCTTTTCAGCTGCCAACTCTAGTGCAGCTGAAGACAAAGATGGTCCAACAACAGAGGAGGGTGCCGAGCAGAATAAGACAACGGATGAAGATGGTCCAACAACAGAGGAGGATGCCGAGAAGAATAAGACAACGGATGAAGATGGTCCAACAACAGAGGAGGATGCCGAGAAGAATAAGACAACGGATAAAGTGGAGGAGGCGGCTGCAGGAGAAGTTGGTGGCAATGAGACTGACGAATGGGTAGATGCAAAGGAACCAGTTGACAATCGAGATGAGACAGATCGAGATGAGACAGATGAACCATGGCAACCATTGCACACAGATGAGTCAAGAACCTCTGCATCAGCTGATACAAGGGTCGAAGGTGAGGGCGTATCTGTCTGCATGTCTGTCAGTCTGAAATTGTCTTCCACACGACATCTGTATAAAATGCATATAGATTATACTTTTACAGTTTGACGACTAATCTATTTATATCTATTTATCTATTTATATCTATTTATCTATTTATATCTATTTATCTATTTATATCTATTTATCTATCTATATCTATTTATCTATTTATATCTATTGCTCTGCAGATGTTTAATATTACCGGGTATGTCACTGAATCCAAAGCAAAGATCTGTAATGAGCTGAACGACAATAATGAACATCCTGTTGATCAGTATAAATATAAATTCAATATTACACTGAAATGCTTTCTATAATAATTATTATGCAAGTATATATACGTTGCCGATGGTAGGAAACTGGATTTGAAGTTGTATGAATTAACGATTGAACGTGCAGGCCTCATGTAATTATTGCCTGAATCTTACGATTAGCATTCGATTTCTACATCTTACCTTACATGTACATTACATTACATGTACATTACATGTACATTACATTACATGTACATTACATTACATAATATCATTCACTGCCTCATCCAGTAATGTACATGTAATGTAAATTACATTACATGTATATTACTGGATGAGGCAGTGAATGATATTTGGCGGAGTGTATAGCATGATCTGCATCCTCTCACATGTGTCTTGTCCTGCGTTTAATTGTTGACAGGAGGATCTGGTGACGACGGTGATGGGTCTGGTTCTGGGTTCGCAGCAGCAGATGGGGATGCGTCGGCAACGGTCTTTCCCGCCATCGATACAGATGATCTCGTCTCAAAGCCCCAACCTCCTCAACAACCAGACAAAGACAACGCTTACTACGACGACGAGGCCAGCAAAGCTGACTTTGACCGCATGGTGGCGCTCGCCAGGAAAAACGGTAACAACAGACTTAACTATATCCTCTCATACATATGATGTATAGACTATATTATTATTTATTTATTTTATTTATTTCGGAAATTTATATAGCGCCTCTTCAAAGTAGGCTACTCAGAAGCGCTCCCGGCCCAACCACGGCTAAATAAAACAGTCTTTAGGTTCTTAAGGTACAGAGCGGAGTGACCTCTGGGAATTAAGCTCAATGTAACAGGAAGACCATTCCAGGTGGTAGGACCAGCAACAGAGAATGAACGACGCTGTCGCATAGCAGTCCGCGAGCGGGGAACCAGAAGCTCAATTTGGTTCGCCGATCGAAGGGTGGATCGACGCTGAACTCCTAAGGTGGAACAGCAGAGTTCTCGAAGATACGGTGGAGCTAGTCCTTCGATGCACCGTCTAACCAAGGCACAGACCCTGTATGCAATCCGCTGTGGAGAAGCAACGTGTGTCTCTGTCTGTTTGTCTATTTGTCTTTTTGTTTATGTTTCTGCTGTCTGCTAATGTATGTATGTACGTATGTATGTATGTATGTATGTATGTACGTACGTACGTATGTATGTATGTATGTATGTATGTATGTATGTATGTGTGTGTGCATGTATTTATGTATGTATGTATGTGTGTGTGTGTGTGTGTGTGTGTGTGTGTGTGTGTGTGTGTGTGTGTGTGTGTGTGTCGAATGTGATTATGTCGTTTCTGTGTGTGTGTGTTGGTCGAACTCCATTGCCACACGATATAATAATTATCTGTTTGTCACATGCACTGGTGTCATGCATGTGTAATTTGTATGATCGTAGGTCCGAAGGAGATTCGCATCTTCTGCAACGGTGCGCTGTGCATCGGTGATCCGGACGTGGTCGTCGGTGACCAGTTGCGATGCGATGCGAAGGGAAATCCTCCGCCTGACATCTACTTTCGCACGGACGATGGACGACAGATCAACAACGACACGTATGATGTGTTAGACAGCGACAGAGGAAAGCTGATCATCACTTGCGTCGCTAAGAACAAATACGGATCGATGACGAGTAAAATCGTACTCACTGTCTCAGGTATACTACACCATATATAATATACATGGATAATCCTCTGCCTGTCTGTCTGTCTGTCTCTCCCCATGCATCCTAATCGTTATTTTCCAGAGATTTCTATAGCGCCCTAACTGGCGGAGTCGTGGCTGAACCAGATTATTCATTGTTCACAGGCGCTCAGTCAAATCAAATTCAATAGATAGGTTACGGTCACAGATGAGTTTGAGGCGAGTTGACCCATAGTTGTGTGTGAATGGATGATTATATTGGTAACCAATAACTATTAATGTAGTTTACATTGATATATTATATATATATATATATAAATTATAAAAGATACATTGTCCTGTAGATTGAGCAATGAGCAATGTACATGGAAGTAGAGTAACCAGTTAGTCGAAAGCATGCATGTTGAGACTCATGTAGAATATTATTCTGGTAAAGTATCTAAATAATCTCGAATACGTATAACTTTTCAATAAATTTGGCAGCAGTAGCAGAAACATTAAATGCTATGGTTATGAGGCAGCCATGTTTGTGAATTGTTGGCGTCTTCAAATTCTTGGCATCGGCATATGATGGTTGGTGGCTTAGTCCTCTCCCTCACTGTCTCATCTTCCCATCGACAGTGTAGACATCTGGCGAAAGTGGACGAACTGCCAGCCATTTCCAATGGATTTCTTTGTTTTATTTATTTATTTTATTTTTCCTGAACCAAAACAACAAACAAGCATCATACAATTATGGCAGTGAACAATACTTTAACATAATTTGGTTAAGAAGGGGAGACCCAGAAGGGATGGACAATCCCGCTAATAGGGCCACCCATTATTCGTGTAAAAATATTTTTGAAAAATCACATGATAGCACATTCAATTGCGGGAATATAGAGATCATTAGTGAGAGAGAGGAAAACGTTATTAATAATCAATCAAAAAGTTGCAGCTAAATCAACAAGAAAAAACAACTCTTAATTAACTAATGACTTGACTAAGAGCTTGGCGAAACCACTGAGCAGAAACCATAACTATTAAATATCAGAAAGTGTTTTAAGTAGGTAAAGGCGAAGTTTATTCTTAAATAATCTAGTGTTAGGTTGGGAATGAAGATAAGCAGAAAGAGAGTTTCAACATTGGGAGCCAGTATATTGCATAGAGAATAGACGAGTGTTAGTATGTGCGTAGGGAAGGTCCTAAACAATTAATTTTCTACATTCTTCTGCATTCCATAGGTGGCAGCACTGATCGTCTTGTCCTGCAAACGATTGAGGGGTGGATGGGGTGAAGGGGGTCAAAGGGGCGGGGGCGGCGGGCGGGACTTCGCGAAAGACGGACGCATCTCAAGGAGAATGATTTATATCAAGGCATTCCTCGTAACAAAGCTCAATCCGAGATTTAAATATAGAGAGGAGCAGTGTAAGAAATGCGAAAAAATAGCTGGGGTTGGACCAATATCGGGGTGTGAAAGCAGATTTTATTACGGGCTCTAAGAAAGACTGGGGTTGAAACCATCCAACCCTCGGCAATTCTTACCCTGGATGGGCGCTACCACCCGGGAGAAATTTTGGAATCATATTCTTGGTCAATTTTCTGAAAAGAACCAAAGGAACTGAGAGAGAGAGAGAGAGAGAGAGAGAGAGAGAGAGAGAGAGAGAGAGAGAGAGAGAGAGAGAGAGAGACAGACAGACAGACAGACAGACAGACAGACAGACAGACAGACAGAGAGACAGACAGACAGAGAGACAGAGAGACAGAGAGACAGAGAGACAGAGAGACAGAGAGAGACAGAGAGAGAGAGAGAGAGAGAGAGAGAGAGAGAGATTCTTGGTCCACTTCTCTAAATATTTGGAAAATTGTAGTTTGATATGTCATCAGGTATTAGAGATATAGACTATGCAAAACAATTTGGCTTACTTTTTTGAACCATGGTGTAGTTTCAGTTAATTTATTATTTTATTGAAAGTCAGTATATACTCAACTTCTGATACACGAATCATTTCTGAATTTGAGTTGTTAGTCTATGTTGCTACGCAGCATGCTATAGGCATGCAGTTTCTGCAACCTTTAATAGATCTATAGAATTACGAATTACAATGACATTGTAATCAATTAAATTATACAGTGTGTTGTTTATTTTATGTTTCAGCAAAGCGAGCTCAGATCGTCCAAAAGTGTAAGTGGGTTATTGGTCTAAATGCATTAACTTAAAATTAATATATTAAACCTGAACAGACGAATTAATAAATTATTAATTAATAATATTATTTAATTAAGGATGTCTATAAACCAGAGGTTCTCAACCTTTTTCCGCGCGCGACACACCAAAACATGCAACCAAATTTGGCGACACACCATGCAATCGTTATTATGTCGATAACTTTAAAATTAAAATGAGAGTTAAACACTGCCGAACTAAACGCTGCTCCTCGAAACGTAAATTTAGTGTCATTGAAAGCTGGAAAATATAGGTGTTTTTTAGTTGAAACGTTCGGGCGCATTGGTACCTCGGGGCCTCTGGAGTTTCCCCCCAGCTGTTTATTATGGTTGTTTGACTCTGAATACGCAGGCTGAGAGGGCAAAATTTACGCAAAATTTCCGTTTCTTAAATATAATTTCCCCATAATTTTCGAATGTTACAGCATTGGTAGCCTGACAGTTTATTCGACGCGTTCAATATAACGTGTTTTTATTGCGTCATCCGCAAAAAAGGGCCTACATGTATGTCATGTGTGTTACAGCGTAGGGATCGTAGCCTACAAGGCAAACGTTGAGGCCACTCCAGATTGCGATGAAACGGAGTAGATATGGAGTGCTTCGAATTACCACAACCTATAAGCCTGCTGCTAGAGTAAGCAAGTCAGTGTAGTGCAAGAACGACGGGTTTAGGCCTATGCTATGAAAATTCGCGACACACCAATTCTTCGCGACACACCAGCGACACACCATTTTTACGCGACACACCGCCGGTCTATTCGCGACACACCAGTGTGTCGCGACACACCGGTTGAGAACCTCTGCTATAAACCATTTGCATCAATCGTCAAATAAAATTTGTTTCTATGTGCACTTGTTGTAGCGCATTTAAACGAAATCGATTTTTTTAAAATAAGCTCCATTCGGATTTCGGACATGATATCCAACAGCACCAAAAATGTCTTCGATATTGAGTTCATCTGTATATATGTAAACATTTAGATCTGTTTTTAGGAGACGAAAACAGATGTCGGCATTGACCTGAATAATAATTAGGCTACCATTGTACAATGTACACATAATAATTATGCTTTAAGTCTGCAGCTGAGCGTGATGCACATGCCACATGTCACAAGGTTTAGCCGACTGGTTAGAACTGTTGGACTGCAACGCAAAGAGTGTGGGTTCAATTCTCATGTACACCTATAACACTGCATGTGTTAGAACCTCGATGAAGTCTCAAACCTTCACTTAATCACCACATGTGTGGTTGATATATGCAGCGCTATCAATTATATTATCATCTGTCGTAAAATTATGATCGTCTGTACACAATGTCATCTCAAGCAATAATTGTTGTATTAAGAAGGAGGAGGAACATTATATTATAGTCTAGTCTATATAAAGTATACAGTTTGCATTAATGAGTATACGGTGTATTGCTGCATTGCATTGCATGGCTTGAACTGAGAAAACTGCATTGTATAAATGAAACGAACATTTGTTGACTTCGTGCACTTGTATGTTTACACAATATTTCAGATCAGAAGGGCGATAGTAGCGCTGCAGGTCGATCGTGCAGAGAACATTCGATGCTGATTGGATTCAACGTCTTCCTATCATTTGCAGCAGCAGCAGCAGCTGCAGTCGCACATCATCGATTCCAACAATAGACCAATCACCCTCCTCCCTCCATCCTCATCCCCATCCTCATCCCCATCCTCATCCTCCTCATCTTCTCCATCATCAACACTGTCGACTCTTTCTATCGCATGTATCAACCCATTCCACCTGAAATAGCTCCATCTCTCTGTGTTCTTCACTTCCAATCCGAATCTCAAAGTATCAATTTAAAATCACTGCACCATCAGCAGCAGCAGCACTACAAAAATAATAAAAATAATTTCTTATCCATTCACAGTGTTTTGTTATCAAGTCATCTTTTTTATTGTGTTTATACATACACAGAAAACATATATACAGACTTCATTACGTTCCGAAAAGCAAATAAAGTCTACAGCTACATCCGGTGATTTATTTAGCTCATGAACAAGTAAATGCAACGAACAGCATATCAAATACATCCATATGAAACATCTGAACTAAACCTTGTAAATTGTTTAACTGTCTTATTGTCAGCAGCTGCAGTGATAAATTGTTATTGCAAATAATCAGATGAATAATGTTTACTAAATGATATTTTAATGTATACTTTACCAGCTGCACAACAAGTTATTCGTCTAGTCCTTGCAGACTGCAAATTACATAGACTGTTATAAGTGTCGCCTTTTGATGCAATAATTGTGCCTTGTCTCTTTAATTATCCCTGATTTTAATAAATGATATCTTGTTGAGTTGCAATTTGTGGTGTAGAATCTTCTTGCTCATAATGTTTCGGCCATGCATTTATATATATATATATATATATATATATATATATATATATATATATATACATAGTATAGTCTTGTTTGTTGACCATGCAGTGTAATGCGTATTTACAATTACATATCAATAATGTTAGACGACGACGAGACAGAATCATGCGAATGCCTTCAATAGTTCAATGCTGCATGTGGCGTCGATGTAGATTATTCGATGCTGCATGCTGACCGTCCTCCATCCATGCAAGATGAAGGAAGTGGATGTTGGGTGCAGCAGCAGGGTTGGTTTGGTTGTCATGGTGACTAGAGATGGTCTCCATCCAAGGCAGTATATTGTACAGTACATGTTGAACGTATACACCTGTCTAACATACTACCTCATTCGGAGACATCGCTATCCATCCTTGCATGGCTGCTGCTGCTGCTGTACGACTCGTCACTTCCTCCAGCAGAGTATATGCATATATATATATATATATATACATATATGTATATATATGCATATATATATATATGCATAAGCAACTTGTTAAAATTGACTTCGATGCACTTGTGACTGAATTCACAGGGTTTAAAGTGGATGGGAATTGGGAACGCGTGGGAACGGCATGGGTGACCAGAAAAAACCCGTTTTGGCGGGAGCGGACGGCATCTTTATCAGTTAGATTTTCTGACAACCTTTTTTAGTCTTTCCTTATATATTTTACCTAATTTATCGACATCTCCATATTTGCATCGACGCAAGCTCGCTCGGTTTTTCGGGGGAAGGGGGAGAGAGGGGGAATTCCTACACATTGACTTTTCTGTGAGTAACCCCAAGAGACGTCTAGACTAAACACTGCTGCAGAGTGTACGTCTTGCAGCGGAGACATCAGTGCGTGAGTGCATGACTGCTTGTTACTACATGTTCAACGACACTGCAGCATGCCACATTATTATATCGAAGATGCCTCCTCCTTTATCCATGCTTGGGACTGGCACTGGCCGAGTGCAACCATGCAGTGGCGATGCTTCAGTGCATGAATATATAGAGACAGAGGATAATTATAGTAAGATATGAGATCAGCATGCAGTCATTACAATAATTAATTATATATTAATTAATTAATTAATTAATTATAACATTAACTTCGTGTATATAGGCCTATATACACTTTGACTTATAAAATATGATTGAATGTATTATACGACTGGCCAATGCCATCGAGCAGGCTGTATATCTATAAATATAAGGTCATTGAATGAATACATGTATACAGAGGCGCCGTATAAATGATTGTGTGTGGTGGGAAGAGGGGCTGGATGGATGACGGATGAGACGTGACCATGGTTGAAGGGACCCGCTACAACGAACCCATGACTATCATATTGACACGTGTATCTACATGAGTTCGGTCATACGGGTAACATCCACCAGGTGTACATGTTATAGACAACACAACACATCGTATGCCGTCCATGTATAGTTGTAGGCCTATAGTATATAAAACTATATACAGTCCGTCCGTTTGTTGTCTGCTCTGTCTGTGACAAACCGTATAAATGATAAATGAGACTCACATATAGGGGCTATAGAATTAGCTATAGCCTAGAGGCCCTAAAAGGTAATGCCAATATATCTCGCAAACTTTCAAGATCTATTAATTATCACACACACACACACGCACACACACACACATACACTTACACACACACACACTTACACACACACAGGGGAAAGGGATCCTAAAATTCCCGGGAAATGCCGGGTACCCCAGTCATGCATAAACACAAGTTGAAAAGCATAATTATACGGTAAACTTATAGTACGTCATTTCCTGTTGAAAGCAACGATGACGTCAGCAGCATGTGGATTGCGTTGACCTTTCGTCGAGTTCAACAGAGGTCGACAGAAGGTCAAACGTCAAGTCAATCAAGTCATCAGCAAAAGCCATTAATTACATCTGTCTGTATGTCTGTCTGTATGTCTGTCTGTCTGTCTGTCGGTTTGTCTGTCGGTGCACCTGTCAATCATCGAGTACACGACGTTCACTGGACGGAACTGGTCATCTCAAGTGGGAAGGAC
>OX243817.1:41838961-41846009 GCA_945859605.1 Lumbricus rubellus
TTGAAGAGCCACCGAAATCCACTGGAATAAGTACGACGCTTCCATAGGGTCATGGGTAGCAGAAGCAATTCTCTTCCCCAATTCAGATATGAAATCCAGTCCTTCTTTACACCACGCGCCGCCGGTCTCCAAGGCGACCGCTACAAACGCGTGGGTACTGGTGATTATTAATAATCTCTTCCCTCTACCCATCCATCTCCCTCTCTTCTACTGAGTGAATGTAATATTATTATTATTATTATTATTATTATTATTATTATTATTATTATTAGTTTATGCAAGGTATTATCATAGCTGTGCATCATGCATGTACCACGCGTTGCTTTGGTTGAAAAGAGCGCCCAACCATCCCTCCGTATACCTAAATTCCACGTCCAACTCCCCCTCCCCTTCCACTCCCCCTTCCCCTCCCGCTCCCCATCCCCCTCTCCGTTTCCGTCCCACCTCCCCATCCCCTTCCCTCCCCTCCACCCTCTCCTCCTCCCTCTCCCGCCCCCAGTCCCATTCCCCTCTCACTGCCCTCTGCCTCCTTCCTCTCCGGTCCCTCCCCTCCCTCTTCGCTTCGTCCCGCTCCCTCTTCCTTCTTTCCTCCCTCACACCGTTTCTTCCCCCCAGCGGTAAGGTTGGTCATTGGCGATTTTGGGCGACTTTACAACGTGATTTCGCGTTTCCGAAATCTCGCGACTTTTAGGCGACTTTACAGCGTGATTTCGGGACAAAGCGTTTCGAAAATCTGGCAACCCTGCGGTTTTGTTGAATTTGCAAATGGCGGTCGAATGGAATGCAAAGAAGTTCACTTTTTGTGGAAAAGATTGCGTTTTTTTGGGAAAAAGCATCTTACAACACGGTCCTATTGGAATGGAAGGTTTTGGTAAATTTTCAAAACAATCGGTGTGTGACTTTCCGAGAAAACTTATTACAAACTATTGGAAAGTTCCTTCTTATTTATATAGAATTTGTAGATAACTATGCATGCTACATTAGTCATTCAATTATATACACCGGATTCCTACATTCTTCCTCTCCCTCTCTCTCTCTTCCCTCTACCCATCCATCTCCCTCTCTTCTCCTGAGTGAATGTAAGTGAGTGAGTGAGTGAGTGAGTGAGTGAGTGAGAAAGAGGGAGGGAGAGAGATAACTGATTCCATATAATATGAAGCAAATGCATATCTCTGCATACATAAACTAACATTATCAACGTGCACTAATCATGACATTGTGTCTGTGTTAGTGTCTGTGTGTGTGTGTTTGAGTGTGTGTCTGTGTGTCTGTGTGTGTGTGGCTGCATGTCTGCGTGTTTATCTGCGTGCGTTAATGTTTTTGGGCAAAATCAAAGATCGAGATTCATGATTCGTATATATACAAGCGGGAGCACGACGAACGCCCGATTGTCCAGGTCCCCGATTACCCTTTCCCCGATACAAACTCCCCGATTACAAACTCCCCGATAGGCCCAACACCCCGACAGGCCCAAGTCCCCGATTACCCTTTCCCCGATACAAACTCCCCGATTACCCTTTCCCGATACAAACTCCCCGATTACAAACTCCCCGATAGGCCCAACACCCCGACAGGCCCAAGTCCCCGATTGGTGATTTAATCTACACGTAAGACCCAAGGTTCTTAGAATACACAGGTTGGCCCGCTGACTTGTACTGAGCGGCTCATTAACTCGGGGTGGGGTATGTCCGACGTCACTGGACACCTCGATCGGACTCAAGCAGCCTATACCTGCAGTTCATTCTGTGTTGCCAATGCATTGACAAGAAATAAATCATAGATACACGCAAACATGCATACATACATACATACATACATATATATACACATACATATATATACACATACATAAACATACATACACATAAATGCTTACATACATACATACCTACACATACATAATATATACATGTACACAAATCGCAGTGACTGTGATGATAGACACTCAGAATTGTAGAGACACCGATAGGCCACTAAGTTTACGAGTTCCTCTGCGCAAGTATAATTTTTTACTGCATTTAAGTCATGAAGCTTCATTGTCCTGTTTTTCCTTTCTGTTTGGACTTGATAATGCTGCTACAGTAACGACCTGCCAATTTCACTTATATGTAATATATGTAAAACTTAAGACTTGTTAGTGTCATTCAGTTAATAATTTCTGACGGTACGATTTGTTAGTGTCACTCAAGGCGGCATTTAATGTCGTTGACATCCAGAATTATGTTTACAATGTACGAAGCTGTCACATGTCATATCTGGATTAATATTGAGCCTAACCCTATAGTTTCAATGTCCGTTTACCCAAACATATCTGTCAGATGCCATCATCGCTGGTCGAGGTGTCCAGTGACGTCACAGCACCCCACTCCGATTCACGCATATTCATGAACCCCTCAGCGGCCCGACCTATGTGTCAATTGATCTTGCGTTAGACCATTTAGTGTCAGTCTGTATAGGCTTCATAATGTCGTTCACGCAGGCCTATTGCATGTCACTTGTTTAATGAAGGCGTATTCGTATCTATTTAATGAAACTTGGTAACTTCATCTACACTTAGGCCTATAGAGGGTGACACTAATAATCTGGGCCTTATCGGTTGACGGAAACTGAGCTGAATACAAGCAAAGCCGGTTATTCGAGCAGCACCGACATATATAAGAACCAAATGAAGAAAGTATTATTATACATAAAGTCAGAATTAATTGTAGAAGAACTAGATTCCGGAAATGGATATGCAACGTGGAGAATTTTCTACGACGCAGCGTGGTAAAAAGATTTTAAATTACTTAGGCTACCTTTATAACATAAACAAGTTATATAAGAATGGAGATACTACTTTAATTCTGTGGGAAAGCGAGCGTCGTCGCGAAATGCGATGTTCTGTGTACGTTACGACAGATGAAGAGGGGAGTGTAGTAAAACGTCCCACGTCACTGCACATCCATGATGAGCCTGGACCTGCGCGAGCAGCAATGATGAATGTCCGCCATAACGTTCTGGAAGAATGTCAACGTCGACCTGAGGCTTCTCCGGCTGCGCTTCTTAATGAATTTGTGACGCCTGATGTGGCCACACAGCTTCCTAGTGAACGGTCACTCAAACGCGCCATCCAGCGGAAGCACACGATGCCGGTGGACCCCATTACAGCCAACAACATCGTCGTCGCTGATCCATGGCGAGTGACGCTGGACGGCCAGGCCTGGTACCTGGGTGACGTCCAACTCAATGATGATAGTGGTTACATATTCACAACAGAAAACAATCTATCGAAACTACAGGTGAGAGCTCATAAATTAATTGTATTACTGTAATCAATGTATTTCATATATGTCAATATGTTACTTATTGATAGACAATTATTTCATTATTTCACTGATCCATATTTATGAGCGTCCTATATTTTTTGAACTAAATGAATAAACTCCGGCATTGCATACTTTTCATTTTTAACAGTATTGTCTGGCTGCATTAGTACTTTACGCCGAGCTTTAACACGACGTATGTAGGCGTTTAGACAGGACCGACGCCAGCACTGGGCGAGAAGTAATTTTTCTTAAATTAACTGACTTAATATAATCTTCACACAGGAATGCATCCCAATGCTAAATCTTTACTTTACTATCGTAGTTAATGATAGGCCTAATCATCTACGAGGCTGGTGTTTGGCCTAAGTGCTTCTTTTGGATCATGTTATTGATGAGCATATTATTCATCTCTGTGCGGTGAACATTGATGGCTGTTTAATATAACAATAATGATAATGGACTTGGGTCTGTGGGGGTTTTGGGCCTATTGGGTGGTATGTACTCGGGGAGAAAGGGAAACGTGCGACCTGGGCAATTGTTTTTCGTCTCTTGTGTCGTTCGTTGCTACCATTATCTGGTTAAATAAAAGGTTGATATACGTAAATATTCACACATTTCATGAACACTAGATACTTTTGTTGTTACAGGACTGTGTCATATGGTTGGCGGACGGGACTTTTTCCGCAGCCCCTCACCAATTCCTTCAGCTTTTCACAATCCACGGATTTTACCGAGGAAGAGTGTTTCCGTTCGTGGTCATGTTTACAACTAGAAGGACACAATCTATGTACAATGCATTGCTCAGTAAGCTCGTACAACTGTCATCTGAGCGATTTATGATAAATCTCTCAGCTAAGTTCTTATCGACTGACTTTGAATTGGCAGCAATTAATGCGTTTCAAGAGGTTTTCCCCGGTGTTGTTGTTAACGGATGTCACTTCCATTTGTGTCAGGCAGTGATTAGGAAGGTTGCCGATATGGGTCACAAAAGAACTTATCAAGATGACGAACAGTTTGCCATTCATGTCAGAATGTTGATGGCACTTGCATTCTTGCCTACAGACAGCGTCAAAGATGGATTTGCTTTAATACAATCAACCGCCCCAGTATCTGCGGCACAAGTTGTGGAATATTTTAACAGCACGTACGTAAATGGACCGGTTATTCGCGGTTCGGGGGTTACTGCTGTAAGACGACCACCTATGTTCCCACCTACGTTGTGGAACGTCGCTGAAAGATTCCGAAATCTGATGCCGACCACAAACAACCATGTTGAAGCATGGCATCGTCGACTCCAAAGCTTGATTGTAACAGATCATCCAGCCTTCTACAATTGCCTATACATAAGCTGCGACAAGAGCAGCGGCACACCGAATTGGAGCTGCTCCGTATGGAACTAGGGTACAGACAGCCGAGACGCAGACGAAGCATTGATGAGAATGAGAAGCGTATAAGTACGCTAACTCAAGATCTGACTGACGGTCGTAAAGACATTTCCACTTTTTTGCGTTCCGTTGCATACACATTTTCGAAGTATAATGTGCCGACAGCTGTTACTGATTCTATTGATGCCAATGCTGCAGGAGATGTTGCAAATGTAGCAGTTGTAGCGACACCAAACCGCCGTCGTTGTCTACGCGATTTACCTTCGCGCAGAGCAGCAGCATCGACAACTGCGGCGACGACGACAACAGCCAGATCAGTAAGACCAAGAACAGAAATAAGATCGAGAGCACCAGCAACAATAGCAAGACCAATACCAGTTCGACCAGATGCAATAAGACCAGATGCAGTACCAGAAGTACCTGCATTGCCAGCATCGGCAGGAGCAGTTAGTGCATCGCCAGCAAATGAGTCGGCACCAGAAACAACTATCTCTGCAGAGTGCCCTGTTTGCAAATGCGGAAGATCAGATACAGCTATTATTCCATGCGGGCACTGTGCATGCAGTTCTTGTATTAATGTTCTTTTTGGCGCACCATCAACAAGGGGAATCAGCAAAACATGCCCAGTGTGCCGCAGTAATATAAGGGATATAATGCGCTTGCATTTTTGAAAAACTTCTCAAGTAGACAAGTATATTTTGAATATTTTAGAATATTTTGAAGTAGTTTGTGGACAATTCTCTTATAGCTGTCTTCTGAATTCAGCGTGCAGTAAGGAATTCAAATTACATATTGGTACACGTATACACAAGTAAAAATATTATTTACATTAATCTAACTGGCTTTGCCTTTATTCAACTCTGTTTCCGTCTACCGATAAGGCCAAGACGATTGGTGTCACCCTCTTTAGCCTATATATATACAGACTGACACTAAATAGTCTTACGTGTAGATTAAATCACCAATCGGGGACTTGGGCCTGTCGGGGTGTTGGGCCTATCGGGGAGTTTGTAATCGGGGAGTTTGTATCGGGGAAAGGGTAATCGGGGAGTTTGTATCGGGGAAAGGGTAATCGGGGACTTGGGCCTGTCGGGGTGTTGGGCCTATCGGGGAGTTTGTAATCGGGGAGTTTGTATCGGGGAAAGGGTAATCGGGGACCTGGACAATCGGGCGTTCATCGCAGACCCATACAAGCAGCATGGCGTAATTGGCATAAAAAGTATACATGGATGAAAGCAGTATATATACAGGGTGAGCAAAAAAAGACCCCTCCTAAGATTTTTGCCAATATCTTGACCAAAAGTAAGAATTTCGAAATGAAATTTTACAGTCTTAAAGACAATTCATATTTACATAATTTTTATGATGGCCAGATTTCATTAAAATATTTCAAACAGAACAAATGTTATACCACTTTTAGTGAAGCCACCCACCGTTTTTTGACGATTCAAAAACGAAACGCAACAAAATTAGGTTGCACATTCGACAACATTGTCCGTTCATCATTCCGTCTTTCGTTCCGTCCTTCTGCCATGCAATATTATTCGTCCGTCTTGTTGTTCTATATTATAATACTATATAGCTGTACCCGGCCACGCTTTGCTGTGGCAGAAAAGACTCTCCCCTCCTCCCCTCCTTCCCCCCTCCCCCTCCCCCTCCCCTTCCCCTCCCCCTCCCCCTCCGTCCCGCTCCTTTCCTCCCTCAACCAAGAATGTTGAAGGCCGCAAAATAATTATGCGAATCGCTTATGACGTCACGGCACGCGACCTCATTCATGTTTCGTCTGCATGGTCGCAGTCACTGTCAAGGCGTTTATGAAATCGGTTTTGAATTTGCAAATGGCGGTCGAGCGGAATGCAAACTTCACTTTTTGTGGAAAATATTGCGTTTTTTCGGATAAAAAGAAAAATGGACACTCTCAGATAGGAATGGAAGGTTTTGTGAAATTTTCAAAACAATCTGTGCGGTACGTTTCGAGAACACTTCACACAAATTATTGGAAAGTTTCATTTTTATATATATAGATATATATATTAGGTCATATTGCCCATTCGTCCTTCTTTTCTCTTGGGTTCATCCATCTGCCCTGAAATCGTCCTTCTGCTCTTGGGTTCGTCCTTTGCTTTTGGGTTCGTCCTTAACTATTGAATTCGTCCTTTGCTTTTGGGATCGTCCTTAACTATTGAATTCGTCCTTTGCTTTTGGGATCGTCCTTAACTATTGAATTCGTCCTTTGCTTTTGGGATCGTCCTTAACTATTGAATTCGTCCTTTGCTTTTGGGATCGTCCTTAACTATTGAATTCGTCCTTTGCTTTTGGGATCGTCCTTAACTATTGAATTCGTCCTTTGCTTTTGGG
>OX243817.1:41846209-41901209 GCA_945859605.1 Lumbricus rubellus
AAAGTATTTTACAAAAATCGAGATTTCGTCTCATTATTGTAATCGTCAATTCAAATTAGTTCCATAAGCGCTACTTTAGAGTCAGAGTGTATTACACTCTGCTTTAGAGTAAGCCGCACCACTGTGACAGCAGCTGACCACTTGCGAGCGCTGTTACAGCCTACAAAGTTAAAATGATTGTATGGAAGTTCATAATCTGTCCCTTCTGTTCAAATGGACAGCTGAGAATAAGACCTGAGTTTTGTTTTATATTAAAAGATTTGATAATAGGGCCTACATGTAGGCTACATAGGCCTAAATATAATAGGGCCCTAGACCTAACTGCAATTTCATTTGTTATAATATTGAAATACAGGACCCCTTTAGGGTCCTTGATTGAAATAGGCTACAGATGATCAGTGCGATGTGGATATTATAGCGCTATAATAATCATACTGACATTATATCGCTGAGTGTCGCCACCGTCGCCACACGAGTCTTGTGATCTTTGTTGATTCTGAACACATGATGATAGAATGGCGTTGTATTAATAATGTTGCATTAATGTTGTGGTTGCTTGCTTTTAGGCATTTGTTTGCGTTTTAAATTTATTTATTATTTAGCAACTATGATGCCTGCATCAATCCAGTAGATCTCCGATGTCCGATGAAAACGTCGATTTAAACTTTGTAAACATGCCGAACCGAGAGATGGATGGGGAGGACAGCGCCCCTCTCCTCGACAACGAAGAACAGCCCGACTGCCTCCCTGCCACCGGCCGAGCCCTGGATCCCTCGGACGATGATGTGGATCTGATCAGTGCCGTCGACAATCCACCCGAGATAGAGTCCAAATCAGACCCAGAGGTTTCAAGATGGAGCATCGTCTCTATTATAATCCTTACGTTCATCAATCTACTGAACTACATGGATCGTTATTCGATCGCAGGTAAGTTAGATCGCGTCAAGAATCAGTTCTGCTTCAGATCAAAACAGAATTTGCGGATAAATAAGAAATCCTTTTCTTGATTTACCATAGCCCACTGCATGATCTTAAGAAGTCGGCTTCTCTCTTCAGATTTGGCGAACCTAACTTTTGTGATTTGAAATCACGTGATGGTGAAAAGGAAAGTGTCTTTTTCGTCATTCGCTGCCCGGAAACATAAGAGTTTTGTAGGTCACAAAGCCACCAACCATAAATCAACTCATTTAATTAGTTTATTGCACGTGATGATGATGACGATGACCTATAAGCAGTCTTATGAGGCTGCTAGGTTGTGAGGCAGCCATCGGTATAAAGTGTGATATTGATTTAATTTTCTTCTAACTGCCCTATGAGGAGTGTTGTGGGTGGCCTGTGCGCTTCCTCACTGTCTCATTTTTCACAAACAGTGTGTTCATTGAGTGCAGGCCAATCTATGCAGCTGAGCAGTCCTGAGCTATTTCTGCTCGGGTGAGGATATGATATCCTGACATATGAGTTGAAGGTCCATCATTTTAACCACTAGGCCTGTGCTTCCCAAGCTTTTCAGTGTCACAGAATGGGAAGACAGTTTTAACTGCAGAAGAATTGGTGATAAATTTATCGATTACTATTTCTCTGCAAATGTCGTTTCAGTCACCTAAGTTTCTCTGAATGTATTGGAATTGATTTAAATGCATGCTTGGCCTATTGCACGGCTATATTGCCCTTTAAATTCTAGTGGAACAAGTGTTTTTTGCTATGACTTTGCAAAATAAACAATTTGCCATTTCTGGAGTCGAAGACATTCTGACCGCTTTCTTGATCCACTTTGCTGACCAGCAGTTGCAGGTTGACCTCAGTTTTTTAGAAACACTGGCGTGGACCAATGGCCATCGGTCTCCTCATCTGCTGTGTTAGGTTTCAGAGCCAGAGTTTTAAGCCAATCATTTTGGTGGTAATTATATTCTCAAAGTCCACAATGAAGTCAGTGTGCACAAAGAAACTCAAAACAATGTATAATCATTGATATATATATATGTATATATATGTATGTATAATTGTATATATATATATATATATATATATATATATATATATATATATATATATTTGCTAGATTCTTTCATATGTGCAGCTTTGTATCAGACTGTTAGCAAATTTTTAGATTTCATTTAAAGATTGAGTTGTCTTTAATCGATTCTTATGAATTCCATGACATCTGAAGAGTGTTTGCGAAAGTTATTAAAATTGTTAATTTTCGCTTTCACTGAGTTAGAAAGGATCGGGGAATTTCATTTGCTTCTAAGGATTATCTTGCATTTGTGACTGACCAGCAACTCAGACAGTGAACACATTCAGAGACATAATATTTCCTCGTTGATAAAACCACGGACAACATCAGCTGAGTAGAGGTTGACATGTACGCCTGTACGGTAGACACCTCTACAACTGTTGCTCATATTTCAATGAATCAACTTGCTGACCATGATGCCTTGATGTTATTTCCATGACCATTGATCTGTGTGACACGCAATTCAAATGAATGTAGTCAGTGATTATTATGTAGACTGCACTTGCTAATGAACAATGAACATACGAGATGTCCTGTTTGATTGAACAATGAACAATGAACATACGAGATGTCCTGTTTGATTGAACAATGAACAATGAACATACGAGATGTCCTGTTTGATTGAACAATGAACAATGAACATACGAGATGTCCTGTTTGATTGAACAATGAACAATGAACATACGAGATGTCCTGTTTGATTGAACAATGAACAATGAACATACGAGATGTCCTGTTTGATTGAACAATGAACAATGAACATACGAGATGTCCTGTTTGATTGAACAATGAACATACGAGATGTCCTGTTTGATTGAACAATGAACAATGAACATACGAGATGTCCTGTTTGATTGAACAATGAACAATGAACATACGAGATGTCCAATCCGGTTTGATTGGCAGATTCATCATCTCTATTTTTTTGATTGGCAAACCACCTGCCGCCTATCCACATGTGACGAAATTTTTATTTACTGAATTTAGATCTGTTGCCTGTCCGACCTATTTAGGAATAATAATAATAATAATAGTCCCGCTTCTATTTAAGACTGACTTGTAAAATCAGATTTCAGATAAATGTTTAGTTGTCTGCTTTGATCGAACGATTTTTATGTATAATCCTCATTTTGCTGATTGTCATTTCAAGTCGATATCGTTATGTAAATTGCAAAATGAAGTTGAAATCCAAAAGTCATAGAAACTGGGATCATTCAAGTCATTTGATTTCTGTAATTTTCTCTCATCTCCTGGTATAACATCAGATTTTGCCTAATGTGAGAGAATGCAGGGAAATAGTTTCATGTTTCAAGGACTCATCTCTGAAGTTTTAATACTAGTTAGGGATTGATTGTTTTCAAAACATGAATGATGCAGAATTGAAGATCTGCCAACGTTCTGATAATTTGAGATTTTTTCTTTGCATCACTTGAGAAGTTGCTGATAGAGTCATTTTCTAGGTATTCTGTTGAGGCTGTCTCAAGACTACTTTCTTTTCCGTTGAATCTCTTGCTCGCACTGGGAGCATCTCTGATTGGCGTGCTGTATGAGATGTGCTATATAAATTTATTGATACAATACACACCCAACAGTCAGCACACACGCACACACGATATGGATTGGTAAATAGAAAGATAGAGAGCGAGGACAGTGTTAGTGTTGTTACGTTCATAATCATAGCTGTATCTGTTGTGATCTTCAACGTAGGTGTTCTCGGTGACATTCAGAAATACTACGACATCAGCGACACAATGTCCGGTCTCATCTCGACAACGTTCGTCATCAGCTACATGTGTCTGTCGCCATTGTTCGGTTACCTTGGCGACCGCTACAACCGTCGCCTCATCATGGCCGTCGGCATCTTCGTCTGGTCAACCGTTACGCTCGGAAGTTCATTCATCGGTCAGAACGTAAGTGATGATGATGATGACAATGATGATGATGACGATGATGATGTTGTTGTTGATGATGATGATGATGATGATGATGATGATGATGATGGCGATGATGATGATTTGTTGTTGTTGATGATGATGACGATGATGATGATGATGATAGTGACGATGATGACGATGATGATGATGATGATGATGATGATGATGATGATGATGATGATGATGATGATGATGATGGCGATGATGACGGTGACAGTGGTGGTGATGGGGATGATGATGAGACGGAGGAAATTAAATCCATTTACGTTTCTTCTGTTTTATAATAGAATCTGACATTGACAGTTAATTGTCAAATGACAATGGATTATGACAATGGATTATGACAATGGATTATGACAATGGTTTTATACTTATGTCTTGGTAGGGACAGTTAGCAAAGCAAATCAGATAAGGAAATCATGCTCTGTGATATGCTCATTAAAAGTGAAGGCAAGATTTAAGGTGCGAATGTAATATAAACAGTCAATCCGCAACAATGCAGAGGCGTTCGTTCTCTGTGGTTCGTCCAACAATCTGGAATGGACTTCTCTTGACTATGCGACACCTGCTACCAAAATGTTGAAGACTTTTTTTCACTTGATCTCGGCCGGGAGCACCTCTGAGTAGGTACCTTGAAGGGGTGCTATATAAATTCTGTTTGATGATAAACATCATTGATATAGTGATCCACAATTTGTTCTAAAATATGTTTTCGTATGGGAGTAATATTCTCTGACAGAATATCTTCTGCAAGAAATTTTCTTGCTGCAGATATATTCTGAAATAACTTTTTGATTTGCTGACATTACTTTCTCAACGATTCACATATATATTTAAACTGTCGGTTGATTCTCGTTGACTTTTCTTTTCGTTCTCTAGCAATTCGGTTTGTTTCTCTTCCTGCGAGCGCTCGTTGGCGTCGGAGAAGCGAGTTACTCTACAATCGCTCCTACGATCATCGCCGATCTTTTCATCGGAACGCAGAGAACGAAAGCTTTGTCCGTCTTCTACTTTGCCATTCCTGTTGGAAGGTTGTCGACAACAGATCTCTCTTTCACCATATATATATCTTATTTCATCTTATTTATCGACACCATCTTTTCATTTGTTCACATCCAACGGAACTGGTGAAGCCAACCGTCTTGTGTAGGTTTTATCATTGACGGTAAGCGAAGGATTTGATCAGAGTAAAAGACTTGATCAAAGTCCTTACGCATTAACTGCCTGAGGAAGTCCGGACCGTGGACCGTATATCCACAATTGCTACAGCATAGTTACTAGCATCTGAGAGATGCTGAGCTGATAGATGACACCCAGCTGCTTTTCCAGTGATATTTAGCAAGAGAATCATATATATATCATGACATATATATATACCTGGAAGAGTCCAGACGGATTCACAAGGACGCAAATTGATTATATACTGATTAGGAAACAGTGGAGATATATACTAGCATCATACATACATACATAGATACATATAAAAGATGATATAGAATCATGACATGGCATCTCATTCCAGTCTGTTATGTGCGTTTGTTGATACATGGATGTTGTATCTTTGCAGCGGTCTTGGCTACATCTCAGGTTCCATGGTCGCTCATTACTTTGGGTCATGGCATTGGGCGCTACGGGTGAGTCTCTTTCGTTGGTATGTGAGAAGAAAGTTGAGTGAGAATCTCTGCAGCATTAAAATTATGCCTTTCGTTAGCATCTGCAGCAGCAGTAGAAGCAGCTAATGGCCGAAGAGGGATTGAGTTGATTAAACACCAATAGTTAATGGATTTGTCTGATCATGCGTATGACCTTGATGAATAAATTCTCCACATGTGAAAGATGTCATGGTGGGATTTAAGACACGAATTCAGATCATATGTATACACCTCAGATTCTTTGATTTATTTGGCTCTATTTTAAAATCAATTTGACTTTAATTAACATAAGTGATGCAACATGAGATGCGGTGATGTTTGAAAAGTTGAAGAAATCATTTGCAAATGAATGACAGACAGAACTTTAAATGCAATTAATGGATCATTATTTTTTAACCGAACATGTGATCCTGAATTTCTTCTGACGTCATACAATGCAATGGATCTACAGTGTGTTCTGATAAACTTCCATCGTTAGAACGTAGTTGTCTTCTGAAGTTGACATTGAAGCCAGGCTGCAAACCTTCTTTGTTAAAGGCCGCATCAAGTTTAGAGTGTCTCTCGGTTTTAGAGTTGTGAGGAGAGTTCTAACTGATGCGCTAGTCAAAGCAGAAGATGATGAATGAGATTTCTTACGTATGTGTACGTACGTGTGTGTGTTTTGCTTTTTAGGTGACGCCGTTCTTTGGCATCGTCTGCTCCGTGCTCATCGTGTTCGTCGTTCGTGAGCCGAGACGAGGAGCGTCTGAGCACAGCACGAACCTACACACGACATCGTGGTTCACAGACATCAAGTATCTACTGACGCAGTGAGAAGAATCTTCACTTTCTTCGTGCATTCCTTTCTCGTTCAGAGTCATCATCGTCATCATCTTTTTTTGCAAAGAAAAGTTTGTTTTTCTTAAGCAAAGTTTGTTGTATTGCATTGCAACGTGAAGCTTCCAGTTCAAACTTTGATCTGAGCAGAACTCATGCAGATCTATTGGATGTACGAGCTGCAACTAAAGGCTCTACATAAATCTAATTGAAAAGCAGTAAATGTATAAATTGAGATTGTTGCACAGATGATTGTTGTTTGGTTGGAATTGATTGTTGACGTTATTTGTTATTAATTTGAGATGATGAAGAAACGTTGTCGTTTGTTTTGTAGCAAAAGTTTCATGTTGTCGTCGTTTGTTTTGTAGCAAAAGTTTCATGTTGTCATCGTTTGTTTTGTAGCAAAAGTTTCATGTTGTCATCGTTTGTTTTGTAGCAAAAGTTTCATGTTGTCGTCGTTTGTTTTGTAGCAAAAGTTTCATGTTGTCATCGTTTGTTTTGTAGCAAAAGTTTCATGTTGTCATCGTTTGTTTTGTAGCAAAAGTTTCATGTTGTCGTCGTTTGTTTTGTAGCAAAAGTTTCATGTTGTCGTCGTTTGTTTTGTAGCAAAAGTTTCATGTTGTCGTCGTTTGTTTTGTAGCAAAAGTTTCATGTTGTCGTCGTTTGTTTTGTAGCAAAAGTTTCATGTTGTCATCGTTTGTTTTGTAGCAAAAGTTTCATGTTGTCATCGTTTGTTTTGTAGCAAAAGTTTCATGTTGTCGTCGTTTCTTTTGTATCAAAAGTTTCATGTTGTCGTCGTTTCTTTTGTAGCAAAAGTTTCATGTTGTCATCGTTTGTTTTGTAGCAAAAGTTTCATGTTGTCGTCGTTTGTTTTGTAGCAAAAGTTTCATGTTGTCATCGTTTGTTTTGTAGCAAAAGTTTCATGTTGTCATCGTTTGTTTTGTAGCAAAAGTTTCATGTTGTCGTCGTTTGTTTTGTAGCAAAAGTTTCATGTTGTCGTCGTTTGTTTTGTAGCAAAAGTTTCATGTTGTCATCGTTTGTTTTGTAGCAAAAGTTTCATGTTGTCATCGTTTGTTTTGTAGCAAAAGTTTCATGTTGTCATCGTTTGTTTTGTAGCAAAAGTTTCATGTTGTCATCGTTTGTTTTGTAGCAAAAGTTTCATGTTGTCATCGTTTGTTTTGTAGCAAAAGTTTCATGTTGTCGTCGTTTGGAGTGACGTGTGTAGCGTTCGTGTCTGGTGCTCTCGCTTTCTGGGCGCCAAACTACATCACCAAGTCACTCGTCGTAGGCAATCCAAATCTCAACGAAGATGCCATCAAAACAAGGTCTCTCTCTTGTCTGTTTATCTATCTATCTATCTATATATATCTCTCTCTCTCTCTCTGTCTCTATGTCTGTCTCTTGTCTGTTTATCTATCTCTTTCTCTCTCTGTTTATCTATCTCTTGTCTCTCTCAGATGTTTATCTATCTATCTCTGTCTGTCTATCTATCTATCTCTCTCTCTCTCTCTCTCTGTGTTTATCTATCTCTCTCTCTCTCTCTCTCTCTCTCTCTCTCTCTCTCTCTCTCTCTCTCTGTGTGTTTATCTATCACTTGGTTTCCCTGTCCTTCTCTCTCATTTCGTCTCTGTCCCTCAGTCAACAGAGATGTGAGGTTTCTCTTTCTGTCTGTCTGTGTCTGTCATAGCCTGAATGCAATTTGATAATCTTTTCTGATCTGGATATTAGATTATATTTTACATTGGATTATTTGGTACTTAATTAGTTGTACTTAATTAGGGTGTGTTTAATCAGTTGCATTTAATTATTTGTATTTAATTATTTGTACTTAACTAGTTCTATAATTTAATTAGTTTTGCACTTACCATAATTAGTTGTATTTAGTTTCTCATATGAATGTTGTGCGTAGAGTGGCAATGACGTTTGGTGGCATCACTTGTGCGGCTGGCTTCCTTGGAGTCATGCTTGGCTCATACTCAGCGAGTAAACTCCGGCCGTACACTGGAAAGGCCGATCCGTTTGTGTGTGCGTTTGGTTTGCTCACGAGCGCTCCGTTCCTCTTCTTCTCCACCTTCTTGTCGAGATATAACGAATACCTCACATGGGTTTGTGTACATAAAATTATGTCTTTCTTTGTGTCTCTGTCTGTCTCTCTCTGTCTCACTCTTCCTTTGGTCTTGTTAGATGAATTTTCATCGTCTTACCGTGTCTACAATTTCTGTCTCTTTGATCTCTTCAAGGATTGTTTGGTTTTGAAAATGAAAAGAGCAAACGTGATTTAAGAGTTCATCTCATTTCCGATATAACAAATGAAAAATGAGACGTTTGACATGGTTGGTAATGCAAATTATCCTATCGTCTGCTTTTCCCGGTTCATGTGGAAAAGCAACGTTACATAAACAGGTTGGATACATTTTACCCCAGAACATAGGCGCAACCACCCTATGGGACCCACGGGACGCGTCCCCCAACCTTTGAGTGGTCCCCTAACTTTATTATTATGGTCCCCCCCCAGCTTTTAGGACGTGATTCATTATGGCCCCCTCCCAACTTTTAGGACGTGATTCATTATGGCCCCCTCCCAACTTTTAGGACGTGATTGCACCTATGCCCCAGAAGCAGACTTTAAGATTTGGTGAATGGCTTTCATATCAGTTATGGTTGGGTAAATGTAAATGGTAAATGTGATCTCATTAAAAGTTTGTTTTCATTCCAATTAGTTTCTTTTGTTGTCTCGTCGTCGTCTCTTTTAGATCCTGATATTCATCGGTGAGACTCTGCTCTGCCTCAATTGGACGATTGTCGCCGACATCCTTCTGGTGAGAATCTTAATCGATTCTTAGACTTCTCTCGCTTCTGATTAGCCATCTCTCGCTTCTGATTAGCCATCTCTCGCTTCTGATTAGCCATCTCTCTGCTTTGTCTCTTCTTAGCCATCTCTCGCTTAGACTGATTAGCCACATGATATGAGATTCAGCAGCGTTTACTTTTTGAACTCTAATTTCATGTTTATTTGAGTCAAGGGTTTACTGCTGGTCACGTGATCATGAAATGTCTGTTGGCATCGTTAATCTTTATTGTTATTACGATTATAATCGTCGTCATCTAAATGAACCATATATAATTATAATAGGAGATAATTGCTGTAATTATTGCCATTGTTTAATTTATTTTAATGATGGTTACATGAAGAGTAATTATCATAGTTAGGTCATAATAGTGTTGATGATGATTTGTTGAAGGATATATATGAACTCATTTCATCATCTGTGTATTTTCTTCTCTTTCTCGTTTCAGTATCTTGTTATTCCAACGCGACGTTCATCAGCTGAAGCAATTCAGATCTTGCTTTCTCATCTGTTGGGTGATGCAGGAAGTCCATTTCTTGTTGGAGCGGTAAGACTTGTGTGTCCACTTCCTCATCCATTCGACATTTCATGTCTATTCGAATCGTCGTAGTCACGGAATCTGATCGATGTTTCAAATCTCTTCACATTTCGTTTAAACTTATTCTGAAATAATAATAATAATCTCCGTTGCATCTTATTCATACAAGTCCTGTAAACCATATATGTTATTATTATTATTATGAATCATTTGCTCATATGTTGATTTGGTTTATGTGGTGGTGGTATATGTATGTGACGACTTATATAGCTCCGTAACAAGAATTTCGCGACAACATGTTATAACAACATAATTATAACAACATAATTATAACAACATAATTATGTAGATATGTTGTCGTTTCCGCCATTGATGAGTCATCATTTGTCGTTGTTTTATAGGTGAGCGACGCGATACAGCGATCTCGTTCAACGCAGGGAGTCGTCACGGAGTACACAGGACTCGAGTACGCGCTCTACATGATGTCATTCGTCTGTGTTCTCGGAGGAGGATTCTTCCTCTTCTGCGCCATCTTCATCGAAAAAGATCGAGCAGAGACGGAGCGAATGGAGAAGGAAGCGAAGGAAGGTTCGTCCGTCCGTCCGTCCTACACTCGCCAGTTCCTTCTTTAGTTTTATAGAAATTCAGTTGATAATTGCCAGAGCTCAGTCATCGGTAAATAGTAATAAGTGAGACGCGTGTTTCGCAGTCTAAGAGTTGGTGCTGAGGTATGTGAACCACTTGCTCCTCTACAGCAGGTAATAGCTGTAAGAAAATGTGGAAAGCTACTGATTAATTATCAGCACTCACAAGTCTCACATAGGCACTTGATTATTTTCTAAATCTATCATTGAGTAGTGTAGAGAAAGAGAATAAGAAATGATGCATGTAATTAAAATAATGAAATAACTGAAAGAATTTTGAAATTAAAACCTAGTGCCACTATAAGACTTATAGAAAGGGTGGCTCATTCTGGAGAAGAATTGGGAGCAATTGGGTCAGAAAAAGGAAATTATTCAGATGCATTTAATTATACGTGAACAACTGCTTTAATCCGTCTCAATGTCTGCTTGTCTGTCTCAATGTCTGTCTGCTTGTCTGTCTGTCTCAATGTCTGTCTGTCTCAATGTCTTTTTGTCTCAATGTTTCTATGCATCTCATTTCTGTGCTTTGTTTTTTGCAGACGGAGAACGCGATCGAATGGTTGCGAATCATTTAACAGGCGATTTTCTTTCTGAAAGTAACGATTCATCGGCTGATGCAGCCACTCTATCACAACGTGTCTAGTGTTTAAAGCATTCATTGATATGAACAGCGTCAGATATTTTCAAATTCAAGAATGTACGCAACACAAGAAGTGAGCAGCAGAAAGATGTGTGACGGCGACATTCCTCCTTTCGGTCGATGAATATAAAGACAAGAAGATGTTGTTGTCATCTGCTTCTCAAATTCTCCGTTGCAGAATCATGATGTCATCTTGTACAGATTTCTGTGAATGTTAATGAACTTTTGATGATGATGATGATGATGATGATGATGATGATGATGATGATGATGATGATGATGATGATGATGATGATGATGATGATGATGGTGATGGTGAGGATGATGAGGATGATGAGGATGATGTCTGGTTACGAGGCTGAGTTGAGTTGTTTGGCTCCTGGTTAATTAATTATTGAACTCGAACGTTTTAATTGATTTGGTTTTGGCCGATTATTTCTTCTCGTTTTGCTTGCATCATCGTCCACTGCTACCCACCTCATCTTCCGTCTGTAGCTAACCACCTCATCTTCCGTCTGTTTCGCACTGTCATCACATATCAGCGCTGCGAATGATTTCGGTTTTTGCTGATTTTAGAAAAAACAATTCAGGAAATGCAGAGTTATTTACATGATTTTTACTATTTGAAATTTATACTAAATATGCAAATCTCTTTCCATGTCCTTTTAATTGACTTCTGTATTGAATGGTGCTTCATGAGTTTCGTACGTTGTGCAAAATTAATGGTCGGCAATTTGTCAAAGTTTGAATGACTGAAATTAGGATAATGTTCAGTTAAGATGAGGAATTGAAGGACCTTGACCTCGCTCTTCCTCCTCTCTCTCCTTTTACTCTTCAATGATTCTTATAAGAAAAATGTGAAAGCAGAAGAGACTGTTGTGCATGTCAATGTTTCTTCCTGACTTTCGTTCATTTGTGCAAATTGCATCCAGCATTTCGTCTCTGTGTTTATTTTCGTTCGTAGCAATGACACTGAAGACACGGATCACTGTATATGAACACTTCCCATCGTGCATACTTCGTTCTTGTATCTGTATAATTACTCTGTAATGTAATTAATTGTTGCTGCATGTATGCATATAAACATAATGATATATAATAATTATATATACATATTACATATGTTATTTAGGTGCGTGCGTATAAATGCCTAAATGACTTGCATAATGATATGAGTGTCTGGTTGAACAGTGTTTCATTTGTAATGTGGCCGTCTCGATTTATGTGAGCTGGTTAAAGTTTAGGGAGCGAGTCACACTGTTTGTCACTGATTATAATCTGTGATGCAGAATTGCTTTTGGTCAGTGTCACTTCTCTAAATAATTATATGTTTAAGACTATGAGATCATATTTTTAATGGCGTTCTAGCTGAGGTTTTTTGCACTTTTGGAACTTGTGTGCTGTTTTTGGACAAAATTTAGATGCATGAGTTAAGTGTGACACATGTTTGATTCAGTGAAGTGTCTTGAAATTTGGATGCAGCCTTTGTTTTGTAGAAAGTCTTTGTTAAGATTAGTTCTGTCTGTTCTGTTTTATATTTCATTTGATCTGATGGGGTTGGTTTCATTTTACTTAAATTCATTTTGCATCTTGATTTTTGTCTTCGCTTTTATATGAATACATGTTTTTATGTAGCTCCTTAATTAAGTGCCTCATCCTCTTCAAAACACGTCATCTTTCTATCGTAGCATTCGTTGTTCGTTGTCTGTGATATTTCATCAGTTTGATATTTCATCAGTTTGATGCACTTCTGCCGACCAATGCAGTCAACACTCTCTTGCAACCGATGTTGTAATGTTGCATAGCTGCGAAATATTTGCTGTGAGAAACGATTGATGAAGTGAATTGGATTGTTTAGTCTTTGTTTCTTTTCGAAATTTTTGTATGCTTTCGGGATTTGTTACGTCTTACAAAAGCTACCATTGTTTCCAACTCATCCAGCTCACAGTGGAACCAATTGTTGCATTTCGTATACATAATATATACATGTGGGTTTCAGGTTATCACAGTCTAAATGGGATGCTTCTAATCATTTGTCTTGTCTGTTTAGCAATTCTTTTGTCTATCTGCTTTTTTTTGTCTGTCTTCTTCTTTACAGGTCATACTAATTGTCACCCATGAGTCATGACAACTTTCTAGTTTTAGCTGAATTCTTGTGGCATTTTAGGTTTTAGACAAACCTCATAGTGGGTGGATGGGTGTGCGTGTGTGTGTGTAAGACATACTGTTGACAGATCAGCTGACGTGACATTTTGCGTTTATGTGCGAAACAACTTTACAATCGAAGTCAGATTTGATTAGATTTGATTAACTGATGATGTAATACTTTTTTATTCAGGGTTTTTTCACGTTAAATCATGTAATCTGTTCTGTTCTGATTAAGTACTCAGTTTTCTAGATTTTTATTTCTTGCAATTTGAATTTCTTTTTCGAGTTAATGAGAGTAAGAAAGCAGAGATTTCGTTGTTGGATTGGCCACACAAAGATTGTTGTTCTTTAACTGTTGTTGGTTGTCACCCAACGCTAGATGAATAATAATAATTAATGATTATGACGTTTGTTTATTTTTTCAAACTGACATTTTCATTGCACATCATAGTGTGAATGGATGATCACAACTTCACAAGTTCTTACAGAAGTTGAATATGACTGCATGGCAGCCATGCAACGCGCTCATCATGTTCTTTCATCAATTAATTACAGGCTACGTTGACCTTTGTGAGGTAGCAGCGCGAAGTGATCCTGCGTCCAAGCTGATATTCTCCTCTTTGTGTCTGAGTTGTCCTAAACCTTTCTCTGTTCATATGTGTCTTCAGTATCTTTTATATGCGGCTGTCTGTGTATTTGTGCAGTGTACATGGTGGGCCATAAAAAGATACCCCCCTACGGTTTTTTGCCAATATCTTGGCCAGAAGTAAGAATTTCGAAATGAAATTTTGCAGGCTTAAAGACAATTCATATTTACACATGGTGGCCAAATTTCATCAAAATATTTCAAATAGAATAAAAGTTATTATACCACTTTTAGTGAGGCCACCCACTGTACATGGCCCACCCTGTACATGCTGCGGAGTACATCTTTACATTACTGTTACTATACAGCAATTGCCTTTGACAATATCTTTACTAAGATGTTGAAAGATATTGTGCATTGTAAACTGAAAGTTTATTTGAACAGAAAATTTAAAATGAACTGATAATGTTGAAGCAGATATTAAATTGTGATGAGACATGATGACCAGGCTAATAATGTTTGTGAATATGATGTGATCTGTACATAAATTACGTATAATTTTCATCTTATGATTATTGGATTTTGTTATTTCATCAACATTGACTGTTTTTATAAAGTTTCTAAATCATGACAACGCAATTAGCAACAGTGAACATCATCTCAACATCTCTGAATATCAGTTGTTGTATGTGGAGTGGGTGGGGGTGGGGCAACAGATGACAAAGGCAAAAGACACGGTGCGTTGACCAGTAATGATTGTTTGTCCGACAAAAGCAGTTGATGGATCTTCAAGTTCTTTTAAGTCTATGATTATAAAGATGAATGCTAAGAAGAACATTTTTATGTTTCTGATGTTCAGAATCATAAAATACAGATTTCGTCAGCATTGAAAAGTGAAGTTGTCAAAATCAGTAAAATACGTACATGTATGTATGTATGGTTAGCTACTGTTCAAATAATGCAAGACTTACTGCAAGTCATTTAAACCATCATTTAAGTCTTTTGTTATTGTCAAGATAGATATTTTGCTCCCATCTTTAGCAGGATTGTGTTGGGTCCCTGGCAAAAGCACACTTGTGTCTGACATTAGAATAGATTTACAAACATTGTACACTTATAAGAGTGTAGGGCTTTTAAAGTACTCCACAGCTTACTGTGCTTACAGTAAAAGGCTTCAATTAAAATAGGGTAAAGTTGGTAGGCCTATTTAACCATAATTTAATGTGATTACCCGGTAATATAATTTTCTCATGTCAGATATGTCAAACTTTTAAAAGGTGGACCAATTGCAATATTTCCTACAAGGCTTAGAGCCATCGTGTAATATCGTTTTAAATCAGAACGTGTTTTGCAACGATGAATTGAAATCATTACTTACTTACAGATGACATTATTTGGAATCTATATTTAGCGACACATCCGTTGCGTGATTATGCTGCAGCCGATGTAAGTCAGCCGCTGACACGCAGGATCAGTGGTTATAAGAGTGGCTGATGATGATGATGGGTTTCAGTTTAGTTGAGTGCTTGTTAATTATTGGCGATTGTGTTAAAGTTAATTGATAGAATTAATTAATTAAGACGCGTGATGCCAGGATATGAACTGTCATTGTTCGTCGAATGTCCGAGGCGACATCTGGTCTGCGCGCTTTGTCGTTTAGCGATGAGAGACAGCGTTACACTTGACATATGTCAACACAGCTTCTGTGACGCCTGTCTTAACGATTTTCTCAGGTAAATTAAATTAAAATTAGCAATAATTAATCTCTATATAAAGCGAAATATCATCACAACAATTGATCCACACGCAGCTTGCTTTTGATGGAGAATCGATAGAGCAATGCCTTTCGAGACGTCAAAACCGTTCGGGCTGAAACCGTGTAAGATGGTAATAATAGTAAGTAAGATCTTCTGTAGCAATTCTACGGTGCTGATGGAAATGTCTGGAGGTTTGTTAATCCTTGTGAAGTTTTGGAACTGGGTGTTTTTGTGAGTTGTGACTGTGTTTAAGCAAGTCTGTGATGCGTTGCTTAAGAATTTGTTCAACCACAATATATAGCGAAATTTCAAAAAATTGATATATAATTAAAAATAATGTAATTTAGGTTTACACTTAAGAATTTAGATGGCAACTATATATATTCGGTAAATACCTCTCTTTTGGTTTTAAACTCGTATGTTTATCACAGAAGAAAAATTATTGATATTTGTCAACATCAACTGTTGTGTTAGTGAGATATGGCGCCATGTGCTTAGCTTTTAAAGTAGTGCTTTGAAAGTTTGGAGCTTTGCTGCTTTTATGGCTAAGATGACAGGATGTGTGCAGACTGACGAGCAGAGTTGTGTTCTTGGTAGATTGGGCAAAAGTAGTAAAGAAAGAAAGAGACGTGTGTGTATTGAGATGGTTTTGAATGGGAAAAGAGAGTTGTATCTGGCGTGGAAATGCATGACTTGTTTAGGGGAGAGAAGAAATCATCAGCTGATGAATTTATTTCAACTCTGGGTTCTTTTAAGGAGCACCCTTTTGGCAAATCAACAGCAGCAGCAGCTGAGGTGGGGGGAGGGAGGAAGAGGAGTGCTTAGGAATGATTGCAGGCTGCAGTAGGGTTATGCGAGGATGGATTGCAGTTCTATCTTGCTCTCATTGGAAAACACTGATGATGTATCGAAGATAATTTATTTTGTTGAAATGTCTTCATGTGGTTTCAATGCCGTGATTTAGAAACATGTGATTAATTAAATTAAATTAAATTAAAGAGATTATAATTTTTCTTATTTGAATTAGCGGCGGATTAATCGTCTGTCCTGTGGATCGCAAGACTCTTGATTACGCTCAGGTAATCAATCAATCTATCAATCAATCTATCAATCAATCTATCAATGTATCAATCGATGTATCAATCTATCAACCAATCTATCAATCAACCAATCAATCAATTTATCAATCAATCAATCAATGTATCAATCAATATATCAATCTATCTATCAATCAATATATCAATCAACCAATCAATCAATCAATTTATCAATCAATATATCTATAAATCAGTCGATCAATCAATCTATCAATCAATATATCTATCAATCTATCAATCAATCGATCAATGTATCTATCAATCAATCAATTTATCAATCTATCTATCTGTCTATCAATCTATCTATCTATCTATCAAATTGTATCAATCAAGATAATTAGAAGATGACTGTTGTAAGACTTTGCAACTAAAGAATAGCTGAAGTCTAAGGCTGATTAGACCGACATCACTCTCTCTGAACTGAAGAGAGGAAGAAGGAAAGAGGTGAAGGATGAAAGAAGCTGTAGAGAAATTGATGCAATTGACGGCAGAGGGAAAGGAAGAATTATTCTTTTGTTTTGTTCTCATCTTTGTTGGTATTAAATGGATCTTCTGTAGACCATGGACCATTTTATGGACCGCATGCTGGTTGAACATCTGTACCGAAATTATGCTGTGGTGTCATGACTGATGTCATGTCATGTGGTGTCATGACTGATGTCATGTCATGTGGTGTCATGACTGGTGTCATGTCATGTGGTGTCATGACTGATGTCATGTCATGTGGTGTCATGACTGGTGTCATGTCATGTGGTGTCAGTGGCAGAGTTCTTAAAGTGAATCATTGACCTAGATCGGTAATTGGAAGTAAATGTCTGGAGTTCATTGCGCAGTTGATTTAGTTAAGTTGCAACTTTTATTTTAGAGATTTATATAGCACCACTTCAAGGTTGCTAGTTAGGAGCACTCCCAATCCAACCTCCTCGGCTGAAATTAAGGCTGTGATAAAATTGCATTTGATCTGAGCAAACCACAGGCAACGATTGTGTATGTGAAAGAGTTGAGTTGATTCTTATGAATCTATTTGGACATCTGAACCACTACTACTACAACTTGTCTTGTCTTGTCTTTAACCTTCCTCGATTCGAGGGTTGGTCGCTTCATGGACATGCCTTCGCCACTTTTTCCTGTCCTCCGTCTCCTTCAATATCTGCTCGAATGGTAGTTACATCCATGTGATGACATTAGCGATCCATCCCATCCTCGGTCTACCTCTTGCCCTTGATCCCGACATCGCACCCTGTATTATTTCCTTCTCCATACAGCCCCCCTGTTTTCTCATCAAATGACCGAAGTAAATGAGTTTCCTTCTTTTTATCGAGTTCAATAAGGTTCTTTTTACTACAACAGTCTCCTATAAATTACACATCACTGCTTCTCATTGATGATGTGTATGTCATCCGTTTCTGTTTTCTGCACATAATCCTTCTTCTCACTTCTCCCTCATTCATTTTCATCTTCAGTCTGCTGCTGTTGCTGCCGTCGTCGTCGTCGTCGTCGCTCTTTGTTCTCATCATCAGCTCACCTGAATGAATGGGTGGAGGGAGGGAGGGAGGGAGGGAGGATGGAGGGAGGGAGTTGGCCAGTTAAACTGACACCCAATCCGCCTGCTGCAGGGTCACCTATGCCCCCTGCCCTGCAAAGTGTATGTAATATGCAAGGTCATGAACTGTTATACATGTATATTAACGCAAGGCAGTGTGTGGTTTAAGAAGGGACTTAGTCATTGAAATGAAGTCTGAACACAGTGAACAGGAGACAGAGTTTCCCATCAACAGCCAGGCAGTGGGGTGGGGTGGGGTGCAGTGGGGTGGGGTTGGAGTTAAACGTCCTATAAATGTGTATTAATTAGGGGTCTCTCATTTCCTGCTCCCGTTTCATGGACCCCAGCGGAGGGAGGCTGTTCAGGAATCGAATATCCGCCGTCCTTTTAATCATTATGCACCCCCCCGCCTATTTCTCCCGTATTTGTCTTAGTCTGTCTAACTTCCATCTGTCGGTGATCGTGATCTGTCACAGATCGACGGACCAACCGTTGGCTTTGATGTGAATACTTGATCTCCTTTTTGATGCTGCTGTGACCCATTAATTTCCATTCTATCCAGATAGAGGGTAGAGGGAGGGAGGAGGGTGGGAGGGAGGGAGGGAGGGAGGGAGAGACAGAGACCCCGGAAGCTGGCGCTACATAATTACCTCATTATGTGCAAGATTATACTCTTCATTAGCACTTGACGTTGATTAATAGTTAAGTCAGTGCAGTAGGGCGCGGTGGTGTAGTGGGTATGTTCGTTGCCTTGCAGCTGAAGGGTTGCAGGTTTGAATCCACCTCAAGTTGCTGCATAAGGACCTTGAGCAAGTCCTTCACTCGCAGTTGCTCAGCGCTTCGGCGTGATACTCCGATGCAGTCTGCTCTGCAGTCGGAGTGCCTCTGATTAAATAGTGAGCTTGAAGAGGCGCTATAACAAGTGCACATACAAACAAACAAAGTAAGGATGGAAACAGTAAGGAGAGAGGCTGTCGTTTTTCAAGGTTCATTTTCTTTTTCGATCACACATTGTTGACAACACGTGTTTAGCGTCTGTGTAAACGAGATGCGCTATATAATTTATCGTATCTTAGATCTATAAATTTATGAAGTGCCTCTCACTGTAGTGCACACCAATCAAAGCGCTGCCAATGAGAAAGACTCAGAGAAAAGGACCAGCGAAGGACAGATAGATCATAGATGTGTATGTAGCACTGCAGTTAATAAGAAAGAACGCGAGATAGTCTCGATTGCAAAGCGCAGGACGCATGATGGCAAAAACTCTCAAAAGTGTTTTGAAGTTCTCATGTCCTACTCAATCAGACCAGAAGGAGGTTCGCTTAATCACCCTTCACCCTTAGTCCTACTCTACCTTGTTTGCATGTGTGTGTGTGTGACTGTGTGTGTGTATGTGTGTGTGTGTGTGTGTGTGTGTGTGTGTATGTGTGTGACTGTGTGTGTGTGTGTGTGTGACTGTGTGTGTGTGTGTGTGTGTGTGACTGTGTGTGTGTGTGTGTGTGTGACTGTGTGTGTGTGTGTGTGACTGTGTGTGTGTGTGTGTGTGTGTGTGTGTGTGTGTGTGTGTGTGTGACTGTGTGTGTGTGACTGTGTGTGTGTAGTTGCTTGTATAATGTATATGTCAGTCTGCGTTTCATTATCATGCTCCGGTGTTGTATGGTTCTCTTGAATATATATCTTTCACACATCATGTATGTATGTACCAATAATTATTATTCAACGACCTTCCGCATAAACTTACTATGCACGGGGGGGGGGCTACTATATTTTAATATCGGGGAGGGTGAAACGGTCGTCCACTGATGCAGAACGACGACAGTGGTGCCCTCCCCCTCTCCGTAAAGGTCATTCTCTTTCCAGGCAAGACCGTCATGCATGAGCGCCTTCCGTCTGCTAGCGTCGTCGTGGTCTGTTTGTCGTCTTTCTGTAATATTTGTATAAGCGAAGTTTTCTCACAATAGAAGAACAGACGCCAGCAAACATCTGCAGCAGCACTTTGTACAACCACGCAGGACATATTAATTATATATATATATATATATAATATATATATATACATGTATATAGTATATATAATATATATAATATATATACACATGTAGGTCACCACTGCCACACAACTCAGCATTATCATGTACTCAGTGTTTGCGCATTTCTTATGTAATTATTCCTATTTATATTCAGACATTGATCGTAAATCAAACGGTATGTTGATTGAAAAATCATAGAAATGTTGATTGATTGAGACAAGACGTCTTTAAGTTTGTTTATAGGTAAAAAATAAAGTTTTCATGAATTATGATGTGACACTTTCGTATTTTAGTTTAGCCATGCATGTTTTTGTCCTTTTCATGTAACTTCAGCTGTTCACGGGGGGGGGGGGGCTGAGGGGGGGGGTGCCATGTGTCTAAACCTACAATTAGTTAATAAGTGAGTGATGGATGTTGATGAAGAAATGTACTCAACTTCTTCACATCTGCTTTTCTTCATTTCTTCGTTTCTTGCGTAGATCTTCATCGACGAGATGAAGCGAACGGAGATTCGATCATCAAAAGTTCGATGTCGTTTCTATGGCGACGGATGTCGATGGAGCGATCGACTTCAGAACCTAAAGGTCCAATCACATCATCATCATCATCATCATCATCATCATCATCATTATCATCATCATCATCATCCAAACTATGTCTAATGCCTAGAGCCTTTGAGACTACGTTCTTCTCTGCTCTTAAGACTGTTCTATTTAGCCGTGGTTGGGTCGTGAGCTCTTCTGAGTAGATATCTTGAAGAGGCACTATATAAATGTCTGAAATGAATGAATGAATGAATCACACAATCGAATGATGTGTTTTAGACCTGCATATGACATTGTATGACATTGTATGACATTGTATGACATTGTATGACATCGTATGACATCGTATGACATCGTATGACATTGTATGACATTGTAGGATCATTTGGAAGTTTGTCGTTTTGAGTCGGTTCTTTGTCCGAACAACAACTGTTCCGCTCGACTGTCTAAAGTCGCGCTCAACGATCACATAATGTACACGTGTGCACAGCGTAAAGTAACCTGTCCTACATGTCGACAGGATTTCACAGGAGACTCAATGGAGGTCTGTAATCAAACTATCAATTTATCAATCAATGAACAGCCTGTCAATCAACCAATCAATCAACAGCCTGTCAATCACTAAATAAAGCAGCTTATCACTGAAGTGACTGAATCAACTTTTAATGAACAGAATAAATTGGTCTTTGATGCCACAAACACGAAAGAATTCAAAGTTCTTAAATCAACAATCGAACTAGTTTTTCCCGTTCTTTTTAAGTTGAGCAGAGGGAAGGTATCCCACTGCTACTATTTAATTGATTCCAAAAATACTGCCATTTCCATCTGTTTCCTGATCTATTATCATTTATCATATTATAATGAAGAATTGTTTCCTTGGTAAATAGGCTCCAGTAGCGGGATCACTCCCTTCGGGTAGCCTATTGCTTCATACATTTCACAGTAATGATTGTACACTACCGTAAGCTTTACCATCGCAATTGTTAACTTTAATTAATCACTTTGTGTACTATTATGAATGCATAATTGTCTGTTTGATATTCTTGGGATCAATGAAATAGTTGAAGTTGAAGTTAAAATTTGTAAAAGTTGTGATTTGTTTTGTGAATAAATCTGTTTAGAATCTGTCCTTCTAATCCGTGTTTTATATCCAGTTACAAAGTTAGACTGGTTCTGTCGTTTTGTTTTGCACTGTAGCTGCATGAAGGAAGCTGTCCCATGGAACCAGTCTGGTGTGAGCACAAGTGTGGAGCCAGGGTGCCACGACGTCACATCGACAGTCACATGCGCAACGACTGCGTCAAACGCACAGCCGTCTGCACGCATTGCCAGAAGCAATTCCTCTATGAAACGCTGAATGTAAGACGAATAAATCGTACAAATGTTGTCACATGTGTCATGTGAGAATACAAGTTACACGAGATGCAGTAATCATAATGAATTACGAATGAATGCATTGCTTTGATGGTGCTGGCACCAAAAATCGAACTTTTCACCTGTGTAGAGCATCACTCTTCTAAGCATAATAATATGTTTACATCTATAGACATATACAATTGTTATGGACTGTAATCTTCTGCAAGATGACAATCTCAATACGGCTCTTCATTTCGGAGCACCATTGGTTTATACCTTATGCTTAGATTAGACAAAACGGCGCTATTGAAGCTATTGATTACATTCAGAGCAATCACACATAATTATTACACAGTTATAATTATTACACAATTATAACTGATTCGCTTCTTTTCTGTGTTTAATCTGTTGTTTTGTTCTGTTATGTGTTTCTCTGTCTGTCGGTGTTTCTGTCTGTGTCTGTCTATGTGTCTGTCTATGTTTCTGTCTATGTCTCTGTCTGTCTGTGTGTTGATGTTAGGATCACTTCCAGCAGTGTCCTCGTTTTCCACTTCCATGTCCAAACCGATGTGATCCATCATTGAAGATCTGTCGTGAGGATTTGTCCATCCACGTTAACATCGTCTGTCAAATGATGATCGCTTCATGTCCATTCAAAGACGTTGGATGCAAATACACCGTCAGTATTATTATCATATTCTAGTTTTTAATCATATAATTATTATATGAATGGAAAGCACATCTCACACCATCAGCAGTTCAGAAGTGTTTAAGTGTGAGGTACCCCGAGAGAAGAAGATAGATTTCGTATGGTAAGAGAGAGAGAGAAGTCAAGATGAAACCAGAAAGGAGAGTGGTAGAGAATGGGAATGCCTCTTGTCCATTAAACACAGATCTTCATTGTTGTAATGTCAGAGATAAATTGGTGTTTAATTAAGATTGACTGACGAATGAGGGACGCAGTCGTGGTAGACAGAGTTAGAGATGGAGGAGACATGTATGGGAGAGAGAGAGAAGACTCGATAATTGTGCAAAGCTGATTATTTTGAGTCTCTTTTCATCACGGCCTTAGAACTTTTGTCTGTTGATATGAATCAATTGTTTTGTTGGTTGAAGGATTTGAGCAACTGAAGAAAAATCACACACAGTCTACGTTTTCACTTTAACTAGTTTTTATAATATACTACTTTATGACATTTGCGTGTTTGACACAATCATTAATCAACAATTAACTGTTATTATATATTCTCTCTCATTCATCTCTTGATCAAGAAACAATCTGAATGGAATTGAAGTTGTCAGCTTTCAACAGATCTGTCAATCATCTGTCTTCTTCTTCTTTCAGGGTCGTCGGTCAACAATTGACGAGCATTCACAGGACATGATGAGTCATCACATGTCTCTCTTGTCCGCAGTTGTAGTCGCTCAGCAACGCATCATTGATGAACTTTCTCATCATCGTCAACTCAACCAAACGACAACGTGCGTTACAAATGGAACTTTCATCTGGAAAGTAACGAATTTCAAATCGAAACTGACGAAAGCGAAATCATCAGAAGCTGACGTTGAGCTGCAGAGCGCTCCGTTCTACGCGACAAGACATGGATATCGACTCGCGGTCTCACTCTTTCCACGTGGAAATGGATCAGGTGAAGGAACGCATCTGTCCATCTACATTCGCGTTCTACCAGGAGAGTACGACAACCTCCTCGAATGGCCGTTCCGTCTTCCGATCGTATTCAAATTATTCGACCAATGTTCTGATCCAGACAAAAGACAGAACGTCGTCGAAAGCTTCACTCCAAATCCATCGTGGAAACAGTTTCAGAAGCCGGTAAAAGACGCGGACAATTCTGGGTTTGGTTATCCAAAGTTTGTGACGTTAGAGTTGCTGCAGAATGGAAGTTACGTCAGGGATGACTGCATCTTTGTACGCATCAAAGTGGACATCTCCAAGTTCATTGAACCATAACAAATGTTGAATTGCGAACAAAGACAGTGGTGTAATGAACAAAGACAGTGGTGTAATGAACAAAGACAGTGGTGTAATGAACAAAGACAGTGGTGTAATGACGTCATAGCAAGTACAATGGACATGTCTATTGTCTGTGGGAGGAGATTGGGTGTCTGGTTGTCTAACACCATATAACTAGTAAATATTAAGAGCATCTCTTTCTAATGCAGAACAATCCAAATGAAAGCGAACAACATAGAACCAGGTTCAGGCTGTCAGTTGGTATCATAGGCAGTGATGATGATGATGATGATAGAGATTTCATATCCGACTCAAAGAATCGACTGAAGAACAGAAACTAACGTAACAGACAAAACTATCTCTACATATCTACGATATGATCAGCGTCAAATCTTGCAAAATCCATCAGCAATGCAGGTCGTCATCGTCTCTTTCGTCTTCATTAGATTTATGATGTTTATATTATTATCTTTTTAATTTATTGTCATCATGTTTGCTGTTTAAATTATATTTCAATTTAAGTTTTGAAATGTGCCATCCGTAGATCATAACCTTCTTGTTTCATCCTACAGTATGAAAGCATGAACAGCTCATAATGAATGGTTGGAGTGAAAGAAAGAAAACAACGCAAAGAAAGAGAAATCATAATTTCCTACGATTTTGTTGTCTTTCTAATCGAAAGCATTCTTACGTTGTTAAATAATAGCAATTGATGTATTTGTCGTTTAAATTCAGTAAATCACAAAGAAGCAAATTACACAATGCTTACTACAACTCATCTCAGTTCAGCGTAATTTAACAACAGCAGCTGCCATTAACAACAATACACTGACAACCGTTGCATTAATCTTAAGACAATCAAATCATCTTAAGATAATCAAATCATCTGCTGTTGCTGTATTCTGATGCAGTCACCTTCAGACACGGGAGTGGGACGACAGAATGGGAGGAGGAGGATGGCACATAGGAAACTGCAGAGGAATATAATAAGGGGCTAGATAAATGATCACTTGCAAATCATCAAGTAAAGACAGGCTCTAAATGTAAACACACAACTGTCTATGTTTATAGAAGAGTTGCAGCCGCAACAGCCACAGGTGATAGGTAAATGTACCGTACATAATATTATCTATGCTCCATAAAATAAAGAAACATGGTAAGAGACTGAAATTTTAGAAGTCAGCTCGTCGTTTAAACCTCAATGCCAGTGTAAGTTTCACAACAGATTAATAGTCAACTACATCTGAATGTAAGACATTTCTCATAGATATTACTACGTTAGATAGATAAACCCCCATCACTTTAAAAATAACTAATGCACAATACTTCATGCATCCTTTTGCGAGTAGTCCCTTCCCTTCTCTCACTCGCAATCTCCTGACTACTAAAGCCAACAGTCGCTGGTCATGATGATGATGGTTGCTTACATCGCTCTCACATCTATTGCAAGAACGTGTTTGTTGTCTATGGATAATAATTACACGGTAACACATTGAACGTAGGTGTAATGTAATTAATCAGCATTAAAGTTGAACAAGGAGAGGTTGGAGTTTACAGACAGAAGACGTCATTGTCTAATCATAACAATGAATAATAATATTCCTGTCCCATTTCATCGGCACTTTGTCATTTTTACAATATTTAGTTTCTGTTGCATGACTAACATCAAAGCATAATATATTGCTCTAGCTGCACAGATTTCACCTCTGCCCCATCATATCTCTCTCATCTAATTTTGCTGTTTGAGGATCCAAGTATCCCTCCTCCTTCCCTCATTTGAGGCTCAGAAACAATGAAAAAGTACAAAAAATTTCATGCAAAAACCCAGTTAACAAAGGAAATTATTTTAAAAGAGAAAAACAATTGCTAAGGCTTGTGCAACGGTCTTTGTCTCAAAGACAATGCAAACTTCTTTTGAACAGCATTTCTTGGCATTTGCCAGTTCAGAATGTACTGCTCAAGTGCAAGTTAAATGGTGCAGGAGACACTAATAAGCCTCTGGTTTGATGAAGGTGAAACAGTCAACAGCAAACAATGCACCACACAACAATGGCAGAAATGGAGACAATAGGATGCTGGCAATCAACAATGGAATCATTTCACATGAAGCATTGAAGCAGAAGATGGATGGATCAGATGTGATCAGTGACATCTTATTTTTCTCGTGTGAAGACAACGAGTTAATTCATCCAGTTGTCTGCACTTACATCCAATACAACATTCTCTTCTTTTCATGAGATGGGGCGGGGGATGACTTCTACTCAACAACTGTCAATAGCAGAAACTCCAAAGCATCTGCAGGTCGACCTCATTGTATCAATGAATTGGGGAGAAGGAGTTACAGGAAGAGGAGGATGAGGAAGAAGACCGTTCTTCTCTTCTCAGTCCAGAATTTATGTCAGATTCTGTTTCTGATGATGACTGATTAATCACCATTTCAACCATTTCAACCATTGCAACATTTCAACCATTTCAACCATTCTGTCTCAGTTCACATATATCGGTCGTCGATTGTTATACGACGGCTACAACTTCCGTCTCACACGAATCCAACCGACGATGACGACACTCAGAAGACGATCGTTCGATCGATCCATCGGTAGCGCCACAGAAGAAGATGATGAAGATGATGATGATGATGATGATGAGGCATTGTCTTCTCAGTTGAGCGTTCCACGACATCCACTGGCGCCACACAGACACGGAATCTTCTCATCCTCCAGAGGAAACTTGTAATCGTACGTGATTTCATCGTTGATGTTAATGTCGCGTTTCGAATAGATGACGATCTTCTTCTCTGAATCGACCGTGATTACCTTTGCATAGCAATTCGGCTGAAGAAAAGAGAAACAGAAAATCATCTTCAGAAGAAGAATGAAATAATATTCACAGATGCGGTTTGTCTACATTTCAGGCTGATCAATTTAAATGCTTGGAGGAGGTTTTTTACTCTGGGACATGCCATATGAGTGAGCATGAGTCATACAAGTGAGCGCTCTTCTTTTCAGCTGAAAACATGACCATTCTCATATAATGAGTATTTTTGAAAAGAGTTGAGAGATAGAATTTGGTTTTATATGCGATATACCAGGTAAATGGAATCTAATAACCTCGAAAGAAATTAAATGGTATCGGCCAATTATTCATGAATTTATCTTTTTTCTGTGGATTTCTTTTACGACTAAAAGAAATCCACAACAAAACTAATTAATTAATTAATCAAAATATAGAACTTGGAGAGTTGAATCCACGAGAAATCATCCATTGAAGCGATGGATGAAAATATGAAAGCGTGTTTCATGATGATGAGACTAACCGAGCAGCTGTGGTTAATGAAGCGTGATAGGTTTCCATGCTTTGTCGCATCAATAATGACGTTGTGATCGACACGAAACAGGTAACTGCTTCCAATGCCAAGCGCTTCGTATCGCTTCTCAAGCGCGTCGGCCACGCTCCGTCGCACAACTTCACCAACGTATTCGATCACCATTTCGCCCTCAATGATCGGTTCTTTCGCAAACAAACCCCAGTCGTGGATTCGACTGCGAGCGAACTTCAGCTGCTTCTTTCGAATCTGAAAAGCAGTTGCAATCAACGTTTATAATTAAACAGATTTAATATTGAGATGCAAGATTTCTGCAATTCACTCAACACAGAAGTCTGCAATTCTTTGTTTCAATTGATGATTCACAAAAATTTTAGTCTGGTTCATGAAACTTTCCAAAGTACTTCTCATTAGTTTATAACATGCATTAATTAATAAAAAATTGCTATTATTATCAAATGTTGTTATTACAGAATTATTACTAAAATCATTCGAACCAATCTGCGATCAGTGATCTAAAGAAATTTTTTGATTAACAAAAGGAGATTTCTGCATGTCTCCTATTCAGAAAAGAACCACTCATGGTGATCCAAAGCCACATAAACAAAGACGAAACTGAAACACACAACACACAGACGCTTACACCTACAAACACACACCACATGCACACAGACAGTGAGACAGACAATGATGATTGGGTGACAAACTTCTAATTTGTTGAACTTGAGGATGTCTCCCATCTCATCGCCAAGATCCGTTGTGAAGAGGTTTTGCCAACGTCGACTTTCCGACCGAACGTCTCGCGACTGTTGCGACTTCTTTCTTGCGACTTCGTCCGTCGTGCATCGTCGTTCGTCGTCGTCGAGATTGTCGTCGTCGTCAGAGTCAACGCGTCGCGTGTGTCGCAAGTAGAGACTCTTCGCCTGACGACTGATCTTGTAGTAGCCCTCCGTACGAGCGCTCCCTACACGCACACACGTATATAAATATATATATATATATACACACATATATAAATTATATATTATATATTTTATATAAATATATATATACAGTTGCGTGATTTATACAAGAACTGACACTCATCAACCGATGACTGAATAATAAGAATAGATTTTACTTTATAATCTATTAATTACATTAATCGTGTAAAATATTTGCATCAATTGTGCCCCTTAGTTACGAGAAAATGTATTGTTATAAACACACAAACTGAGATGAAAACACTTTTTAAAATAATAACAGCCAACTTCTTTCATATATGTGCATTACCTGTGGCTTATACAACATTACTTGTGGCTTATACAACATTACCTGTGGCTTATACAACATTACCTGTGGCTTATACAACATTACCTGTGGCTTATACAACATTACCTGTGGCTTATACAACATTACCTGTGGCTTATACAACATTACCTGTGGCTTATACAACATTACCTGTGGCTTATACAACATTACCTGTGGCTTATACAACATTACCTGTGGCTTATACAACATTACCTGTGGCTTATACAACATTACCTGTGGCTTATACAACATTACCTGTGGCTTATACAACATTACCTGTGGCTTATACAACATTACCTGTGGCTTATACAACATTACCTGTGGCTTATACAACATTACCTGTGGCATGTTCGATGGCATCATGGTGCCGTGACATCATCCGCGATCTCTTCCTTGGGGGCGTTAACTCAAAAGACGTTGGAGGGTGATTAACCCAATGCGTCTCATTAACCCAATATGTTCGAGGGCAATCCTCCTGCACCAATTCATCGTATTGTCTTTTGAGGTAGACGAGATCTTCCGCATCTAAACCTTTGTTCAAATACTCGTGCAACACATCCATCTCTTCCTTCTCTAATCGACAACTGTATTCCACTTTCCTAACGACAGGCGGAAGAATGTTCGCGAGTTCCCTCGATCCAGGAAAGTTGGTGACGTCCGACAGACGTTTCCTTTTCCTCGTCACCGCAATCTCATCTTCCACTGACTTCGCCTCCTCTTCCTCCTCCTCCATCACATCGACCTCCATCAGAATGTTTGGAACATCCTCCGTGTTGAGAACCTCACCAGAGTCCGTGATTATCCGGACAGGCAACAGACCGACCTGAGACTCATCGTCAGAGTCGCTTACGACTGGCGCTGGTTCATCAACGGGAAGAAACGGATGGCAGTAGTTGTGGTCAATAGCAATTAATGACGGAAGTGTTGCAGTCAATCCAATGGCGCTGTCAGTCAAAGACAATGTCTCATCAGACAGATTAGCGTCGTAATCGTCGTCGTTGTCTCGATTCGTCAACTGAACGCTGATGCGGGGTTTGCGTCCTTTCTTCGGTTTATGAAGGAGGGTGGGTGAAAGCGAATATGCGTGATCCAGTCTCATCGCTGACAACCATTCCTCAACGAGATGCAACGCTTTTATTGTTGGCAACAAAACCAATTCTTTGTTCTTCTGTTCTTTCTTCGTCTCGTCTGGCAGATCGTCATGCGTCAGTCGGTCGTCGTCGTCGTTCTTCGTGCAATCTTCACGCTTCAGTGAATCAATTCTATCTTCACGCCTCAGTGAATCAATTCTATTCTTATCTGCTTCGAATTCTTCCAATCTCTGCGAATGGTCTTCAATGACTGACTCAGATGGAACCACAGGATCTGGCTTCAGAGGAGCACAAGGAGATGTGAGAGGAGCAGAAGGAATGGGAGAAGAAATGGTGTGAGTAGAGGAGGTGAGAACAACAAGAGGCGTGCGCTTATCATGCAAGATGTGAGTGAATCGAGATGCTAAAGATGATGAGACTGCTGCAGCAGGAGACAACAAAGGTAGCGATGATGATGATGATGGTGAATTGTTCTGTGCTGCATCGCTTGGAAATCGTCTGAAAGAATAGAAAAACAATCGTCGTTTACAGATGATGAATATAACGAACACAAAATATAACAACTTTTTATTCAACTAACAAACCAAATCTATCAGCTAACCAACCACCCATCTCACCCATCTACCCACCCATCCACCCGCTCCCTCCCCAGCCCTCAAGAGCAAATAAAGAAAAACAGCCCATCCTGACCCATCCATCCACCAACGAACACTCTCCCCCAAGAGCAAAGAAAGAACACCCGCCATGACTGAGTACAGGTTGCGGAGCAGCAATTTGAGCAGAGATAAAAAGAATCTCACACACACACGCGCGCACACACACACACACACACACAAACACACACGCACACACACACACGCACATCTGTATATTATTCTTACCTTGGTTTGACATCTCGACATATTTCATCGTTGTCTGGTTTCATTGCTACGACGACGACCACTTCATCCTCATCTTCTGAACTCAGCAGCAGTCGTCTCTTTTGCTTTGGTCCTTCATCTCGTTCCATCTCTCGTAGCCCTGACTGGTCACCATCCAGGTCGCTCTCCTCAGCAGCCGTCAGATCCACATCCTCCTCCTCCTCCTCCTCTTCAACTGAACACATCACCACACACACACACACACACACACACACACAACCAAAACAAGTGTTACAACATCATTAGCAACCTTTAGATTATTATCTCCATTCTCCATATTATTATATAACAATTAATCATTTCTTAATTAAACTATCATAATTAATTAATGCTATTTTATTGCTATCATCGTTTCAGTTGAAAATAAAATTTTACTATCATTCAATACTATTGAGCACTTTCAATTATTGTTATCACTGCTTTAACGAGGATATCATCTTTTGGTTAGAGGTGAATACTTTGAATTAGCAATTCATGTGAATGGCTGATAATTAATTACTTAACACTTGTGGCAATGATGCACTGCTATGGTGACAGCCATTCTCAACCACTGAACAACAGAAGCAGACGTGTAGAATTGCTGTGATGAGAACGTGAGATTACCTTGTGATGCCTCATCATCCTCATCTGGCCGCACTTCCTCCTCCTCCTCCTCCTCCTCATCCTCCTCCTCTCCACTGCTGCTGCTGCTGCTATAGACGAACGCCCTGGAAGGACGATGCGTCCTTTGCAGAAGCTTCACAGAATTCGCCAGATCCTCTTCTCCAAGAGATGAAGAAGATGCATCCTCATCATCTTCATCATCATCTTCATCATCCTCTTCATTCTCTGCCAATCACAAATCAGTTACTCAATCAAACGATCAATCACAAATCATTTATTCAATCAAACGATCAATCACAAATCATTCACTCAATCAAATGATCAATCACAAATCATTCACTCAATCAAACGATCAATCACAAATCAATCACTCAATCAAACGATCAATCACAAATCAATCAAGAGAAAAATAGAATCAAGTAGCAATGCGTTGTTGTACAAATGTCCTCCTAGAACACAGCGTCTGCCGCTGATGGCAAAATACTTTTGTGAGGCATTTAATAATGTGCTATAATATAATTGTCCACAAAAAACACATGAATACAAATACAAATACAAATACAAATACAAATAGAAATACAAAGACAAATACAAAGACAAAGACAAATACAAAGACAAATAGAAATACAAACACAAAGACAAATACAAATACAAATACAAAGACCAGTGGATGCTGAATGCATTCTTAACGCCATATAATTATCCAGAGTTAAGAAGAAGAAGAAGAAGAAGTTCGAAGAAGAGAGGAAGCAACAGTAATTCTAATCTGACGAACCTGATTCCTCCGGAGTTCTTGGTCCTCGGAACGTGATTGGTCCTTCTTCCTCATCATCCTCATCCTCCTCATCGTCCTCTTCTTCATCCTCTCGCTCTTTCTCCGGCAACGGTGATGGCAACTTCTTCTGTAGAATAAAACAACCAGTAAACTGTCATGCATATCTAACGAAACACATTATGTGAAGGTATGTACACAGCACATATATACGCCTATTTTAAAGTCTTTGTTTACCCGAGTTGATACGATACAATATTAATTATCTTTTAGAATTATTGTCATTATCTTTTCCTAACTTGACATTGCTGACCAACAAATTTGCATGAGTTAGTTTTACCAAAATTTTCATCACGCTACAGCATGTCGTTTCAGAGCCCTTCTTGGGACACAAAAACACACAGAATGACAAATTTTAAGAAATATAGTATAGATATAATATAACTGCATAAATATGTACAATAATATATATAAATAACTGCATATATGTATATATATATATATATATAGTGTGTGTGTGTGTGTGTGTGTGTGTGTGTGTGTGTGTGTGTGCGTGCGTGTCAGTGAGACCAAGTAGCCATTGATAAAGATGTAGTTCTAACCCCATCTCCCCATCGCCCAATCGAACGTTCATTACCCGAAATGACGGCATCTTGGCAACTGCTCCTCGTAGACCGAGCAGTCCTCCTCCTCCTCCTCCTCCCCCTCCTCCGAAGCCAACCCTTCCTCCTCCTCCTCCTCCTCCTGCTTCAGATCCTCCATCTTTGTTGTTGTTGTCGAAGAGCGACCAGAGCAGACTACTCGAAGAATCGCTCACAACTTTCGTTGGTGCAATGCTGCTCGTCACTGATGCAGACGCTGCTCGCAAAGAAAGCACGTCAGAGGAGGTGAGCGGCGCAGGGAAAGGTGCAGGCGCACCACCACCACCACCACCATGAGTCGTCGTCGTCGTGTGGTCCAAGGAACTCCGAGGTTTTAACTCGAGTTTCGACTTAACGCCTTCGAGGAGAAGTGGTTTCTGCATGATGACCTGATAAAATGAAATATAAAATTATTGATAGTCTTAACGCTTCAGCACAAAGTCATCAGATCAAGATTTAATACCAATCAGACAACAACAACAACAACAACAAACACAACAACAACAAACACCTCCCTTATTAGATGGTTTGGCTTACGACCATTTCCTGCACACAACTGAAACATCTGTTGAATGAGTCAATCATCAGCTGCTGAGATAGAGACAGACAGAAGGAAAAAGACACATAGAGAGAGAGAGAGAGAGAGAGAAATAGAGAGACAGCAAGACAGACAGAAAGACAGAGATGAGAGACTGTACCTTCTCTTTGCCTTCCTCATTCTTCCACCAGTTTTCATAGACCTTGAATCCAATGTTCTCCACCATCTTCTTCTGCATGTCTTTCACCATCACCTTCTTCAACTCAGTCACCAACTCCTCAAGTATGACAGCAAAGTTCCCGACATCAACCTGCTCGTCGCCTGAAAGACCCGGCACAAGACTGAACGCACCCGCACCATACGCACCACCCATCGAATACACGGCTTTGTCAAAAGGCAGGTTGCCATAGAGACCGCTGTTGATGGAAGAAAGGTTGCCATAGAGACGATTGTCAACTGGAAGACTGTTGGAGACGTGAATGTCGTGAGGATAGGGTGGATACCAGTAGGAAGAAGCGGCCATTTGATATTGAAGCTCTGATTGGAAGGAATCAGACAGAAGTGGAATATCAGATGACGGCTGCTGCTGATGCTGCTGCTGTCCAGTGCTGCGATCAATCAATTCACCTTCAAGAAAAGACAATTTAGTCATCTCAACAATGCCTGACAAAGCAACAAGCTCAAGATTTAAAGCAGCTAACATCAATATGAGATGCAGAGTTGAAAGCACAACTAATTGACATCTGATGTGTCTCAGACATGATAAGAATTTCGATCCTTACTCAAAAACTAAGCACGTGCATTATTCTCGGATTTTAGATCAGTTCATAAACACAATTTCAGACTAAACTTCAATATTTACCATTGAAGTGAGGCAATGAACCAGTGTGTCTTGACATGGAACCAGTCTTCATTTCACCCGCTTTACAGTTGGCCAACGTCGTCGTCGTATTGTAGATATAGTTTGTCTTTTCACCGTAGCTGTTGCTCTGCCCTGAGTTGTGCTGGACGCCTCCTCCTTCAACCATCATTGACATATCTACCACTTCATCCAGTGGTGCTGGTTCAGGTGGTAGAGGAGGCAGTTCGGCTTCAGCAGGTGGTGGAAGAGGAGGTTGTTCGGGCGGAAGAGGCGGTGGAAATACCAGACCAGTGGAAAAGCCGTTGATGCGTTCGTCGGTCGTCTGGCCAAGCAGTTGTTGTATTCGCGATTCGAGACTTGGATGAGCGAGAGATGAGTCAGCAACGACAATGGAAGAAGATAAGATGTCGTTAGATTGTGGTTGAAGGCAGTCCGAAGGAAGAGGAGGAAGAGGACGAAAAGGAAGAGCCACTGCGTGAGCAGGAAGAGGAGGCAGAGGAGGAGGTAGGTCTGGTAGAACTGGTGCTGAGCTCAATCGACGTTGGTCGCTTAAAGACTGCTGCTGCTGGTGGTGCCTGGCATTGCTGCTGCTGCTTCTTTCGCTTGAACTCGATCGATGGCGACGATGATGAGACCGATGTTTCTTATGACGTGAACGACGTCTTCCATGACTTGAGTCGTGATTGCGATGTCGACTGCTGCCGTCGTGACGACGTGACCCATGTTTAGAGTCACGAGACGACATCTCCGCGTCATGAGAACTTGACTTTCGCAGGAAATCCACTTTCTCTCGACTTTCTATTCGGTCGATTTGGTCTTCGCGTTGTTGTTGTCTCACGCCTTTCGTTTCCTTGTCTCTTCCATGCAAACCTTTTAACTTTCGCGGATCAATCGTTTCTATCGCACTCACTGACCTCTGCAGCGCTGCTGGCGATTCAGACGAATTATCGAGAACTGTGCTCAAAGAATTCTGTCTCAAGTTAGTCAGCGAATTCTGCTGAGCAAATCCTGCAGCCAACGGTGAATTATCCGCCGGCCAAAAACCGATTTGTGACAATTGTGAGGTTGGTGTCTGTTGAGAATCAACTGACCTTGCTATGACCTCTCGTGAACCCTGCTGCACGCTAAAAGAAAGCAAATCATGCGACGAAGATGAATCTGGCATCGCACCAAACGGTTCCTGAGAATTCTGCGAGGTAAAGTTCGCCGGTGAATGTTTTGTGCGTTTAAACGCCTCTCGAGAAATCTGATTCTGAAAACTAGCGCTTGTGTTTGATTGTCTAGCTAAATGAAAACTTTCGTTTGAATTCTCGAATCCCAAATCCACCGTTGCACTTCTGTCCGCATGTGGAGGTGGATATGCGTCATTCAAACGACCTTCACAACGTTTCTCTCCATCAATTGAATTCGTCGACTGTGACACGTATCCAATCGTCGTCGTTTGATTTCTTCTTTCGGACGTTCTGTGCCCCCCTCTCCCCCGCCAGTTCGGTCTGTCGTCCGTCACTGCAGAGTTCTCCGAATAACTGTTCGATTGATGCTGTTTGTCGTCACTCGAAAGCGGTGCACTGTGGTTGGCGACGAAAGACGGCCTTGTCTCCGGCTGTGATGATTGGTCATGGACTGGCTGATTCCAAGCACCCTGATTGGACTGCTGCTGCTGCTGCTGGTGATGATGATGGATGACAGATGATGACGATGATGATGACGACGGGTCTATGCTCTGCCGTCGTATCGTCGGAAGTTCTGCTCTTCCAGGAAATGCGCTGTCCCCCCTCTGACTGGAAGGGAAGGACGATCCTCCGTTGCTATGGGAACGCCGCAGTAGGTCTGGATCTGAATAGACGTTAGACCTGAGGTTTGTTGATCTTGGAGTGGTTGTGTTTGTGGATGGAGAGGCGGTCTTAGACGTCGGCGGCGGCTGACCAATGCCGTTCGATCTGGAGGAGGAGGCAAAGGAGGATGAGGAGGATGCAGGTGGGGGCGCCAGGTTCTTCAACTCATCCATGATGTTCACAGGTAGCTGCAACTTTGGAGATGGTGGACGGAAGATGACTTTGTCCGTCACCAACTCCTCCAGCAACTTCTTCCTTCGTTCTCCTGCAAATAACATAACACGTCCACTCAAAAATTCAGCAAAGCTTCAACAAACATTCAACATTGATCATAGAATTCTTTACGACTTCCACTCTGAAAGGCATTAACTGATGGCGCTCCAAAACAAAAGTCATAAATTATTCGTAATTAGGTCAATGTATTTACAGAGAAGATCTTGAATATTACAAAATTTTCAGACTTTGTCTTTGTCCTATGGAAAAGACAGACTTCACCTTCTACCTCTTCCTCTTCCACCATGTCCTCTTCAACCTCATCCTCTTCCACCTCTTCCTCTTCCACCTCTTCCTCATCTTCCATGATGTCCTCTTCTTCCTACAAAACTCACCGGATGGATCTGCGAAGACGGTGATGATGTTGCCCATCTTTGAAGTCTCATTCAGTTTCTCGATACATCTCTGTGCGGCTCGTGCAGACGAGAAGATGACCTGCAACGAAGAAGAAATTACGTCAACAATCGGAATATTTTAAAGGAAAGTGACAGAAGCGGCAGCTGGATGGATGGATGGATGGATTGGCCCTCAATATTCAGGGGGGTTGGTGGTAGCCTGATTGACCAATAATAGAAGGACATTGAGTGCAGGACTCAAGTTCTGCTTCATTCAGACATTAACTTCCAGATTCCAAAGAACAAGAAATAAATAAATCAGTGGAAAAATCGAAACAAAAAATTTACAACTCGTATCAATTCGCGTTCAGATCTGTTCAATCATTTCTCGTTTTGCTTCAGCTTCACCTGTGAGAAAGAAGACAGAGAGTAAGGATCAGAATTTTATCACAGTTATCTATTGTCTGTTTAGTACATAAATGCAGAGGCAATGATAGATGATGCACATGACATAAATGCGACCCATAACACAAAACGCGGAGATGAGAAGAAGAAGAATAATTGACAGATGACGACCTGTGCAATTCCGAGATGTTTCTTTGTCTTCGGATGATAGAAGATGACGGATGACTTGATGTCTCCGAACGCTTTGCACATGTCTTGAAGGAAGGCGACGTTGATGTTGTTGTTGAGGTTCGTTAGCGTCACTTCCTTCGGCAGAATCTTCCCAACATAATTCAAGTCGACCTAACGACAACAAACAGACCAACACAATTCATAGCAACCACTCACCTCTCAACAGACATATTTTCAGAGCAATTCATCAAAATCTACATGTATTATACATCTAGACCATCTGTCATAATACATAATATACACACATCTGTCATACACATAGCATGGGAACAGTATTTCGCCTGCACTCACCAAAGTGGCTTTAACAAAAATTATATCAATGGCCGAACATTGGTTGAATAGCTGTAGCACAGCGCACAAGGGTGGGAACCTCCTCCTCCTCCTCCTTCTCCTCCTCCTCCTCTTTCTCTCTAAGACAGTCAATGCACAAGTTATCCAATCATGCGCTTGCTTGATTATAATCTGATCTTTGATTTCGTCAGTGACCTGTGAGAAGCAGAGACCGATCGAAGGAGTTACCTGGAAGTCGGGAATCTTGAGATTGACGCTGTGTCGACTCAGACTGTAGCGACTGATTCGCGGACGTGGATCAACGACACCAATCGGAACCAAGTCCTACATCAACCACGCATACACACATACACAGTTAACACATTTCCACACTTTACTATGTCCTACAATTGAATGCAGCAAACAACGTTGGAATGGTGCATGTGCTAACAATGTTGGAATGGTGTATGTGATAACAATGTTGGAATGGTGTATGTGATAACAATGTTGGAATGGTGTATGTGCTAACAATGTTGGAATGGTGTATGTGCTAACAATGTTGGAATGGTGTATGTGATAACAATGTTGGAATGGTGTATGTGATAACAATGTTGGAATGGTGTATGTGCTAACAATGTTGGAATGGTGTATGTGATAACAATGTTGGAATGGTGTATGTGCTAACAATGTTGGAATGGTGTATGTGATAACAATGTTGGAATGGTGTATGTGCTAACAATGTTGGAATGGTGTATGTGATAACAATGTTGGAATGGTGTATGTGCTAACAATGTTGGAATGGTGTATGTGCTAACAATGTTGGAATGGTGTATGTGATAACAATGTTGGAATGGTGTATGTGATAACAATGTTGGAATGGTGTATGTGCTAACAATGTTGGAATGGTGTATGTGCTAACAATGTTGGAATGGTGTATGTGCTAACAATGTTGGAATGGTGTATGTGCTAACAATGTTGGAATGGTGTATGTGATAACAATGTTGGAATGGTGTATGTGCTAACAATGTTGGAATGGTGTATGTGCTAACAATGTTGGAATGGTGTATGTGCTAACAATGTTGGAATGGTGTATGTGATAACAATGTTAGAATGGTGTATGTGCTAACAATGTTGGAATGGTGTATGTGCTAACAATGTTGGAATGGTGTATGTGATAACAATGTTAGAATGGTGTAAGTGATAACAATGTTGGAATGGTGTATGTGCTAACAATGTTGGAATGGTGTATGTGCTAACAATGTTGGAATGGTGTATGTGATAACAATGTTGGAATGGTGTATGTGCTAACAATGTTAGAATGGTGTATGTGCTAACAATGTTGGAATGGTGTATGTGCTAACAATGTTGGAATGGTGTATGTGATAACAATGTTGGAATGGTGTAAGTGCTAAGAATGCAGGGGCGGATCCAGGGGGGGGCCAATCCGGCCATGGCCCCCCCCATTTAGAAATCCCATGTATCGTGGCCCCCCCCATTTGGTTTCAGTGGCTGCTGAAATGGTATGAATTTCCCGAAAATTTAGCCGGATGACTAAAAAAAAAAAAAAAAAAAGGTCGTCAACTTTTTTGGCGGATGAAATGGTATGATTTTCCGAAAAATTTGGCAGATGACTAAAAAAAAAAAAAAAAAAAAAAAAAAAAAAAAAAGTCGTCAACTTTTTTGGCGGATGAAATGGTATGATTTTCCGAAAAATTTGGCAGATGACTAAAAAAAAAAAAAAAAAAAAAAAAAAAAAAAAAAAAGGTCGTCAACTTTTTTGGCGGATAGGAAAGAAAAATTTTCCAGACCCAAGGCCTAAAATTTTTCCCGGACCCAACACCAAGATTTTTGGCCCCCCCCGTCCAAAATTTCTGTATCCGCCCTTGTAAGAATGTTGGAATGGTGTAAGTGCTAAGAGCAGAGAAGGATCAAGCAATCAACCTTGGATACCCTAAAGTCAATGAAAAACACACATAACATTATTAGCACTCAATATTTACAAATGAATTTGAAAAGCATCCTTGGCATTGACTCTATAGTACTGCAAGTACGCTAACAGATTTAATCACATTCCGATACAGTTTCAATCTGCCTTCATCACCAGCACAACCATACATCTATCAGCTGCACCACTGGAAAATAAAAAACCAGAATTGATAGTAAATGCGCTACAATGAATTAAACACAGACAATTTTCTAAATTACTGCAAAGCCATCTTCCTAACTTCTACACAGACACTTCTATGCAAATGCTTCACATCACACAAAGTCTGGATAATATATTCATGGTCGTCCACTTGATTCCTACCCTTCCTGGCATACATCCATTGTAGCGGATGACCTTGTCTTTTCCCTGGCCAAGCGCTGGATCAATTATCAGCTTGTAATTTCGTCCATCGTTGTCGTTAGCCTCAATCTCATCCCCCGCATCTCCAAAGTTCGTAGGCGCTCTGTTGCTGCTGTGAGGCTCACTGGCTGCTAACAGAATCAAACACACAACAAATAAATCTCACTAACAAGAAAATTGTCTTTCAAAGACAATCTCAATGGGAAAATTTCAGCACAGCACCGACAACAGCCCGACAATTTATTAAAACGCAGCAAAAATGCAACTGGGCACCGCAGCATGCACGAAGGGGTCAACCCGAATCCCTGAAACTCGAATCCACAATTGCTCAGCGCTTCGGTGTGAAACGCCGATTTCAGTATCCGCGCTGTAGTCACAAACGCCTCAGAGTAGAATCTGGAAGGGGCGCTATGACAAGTGTACATACATGTCGCAATGCCACTTGCATTGGCACAAGGCACTGCATATTTTTGACCACATTATAAATGTAAACCTAATGGACCTGATAAGTGTTGTTGATGACACAGTTTATTGCTTAAAAACCATTAGGTTTTGTTAAACCGATCCCGGGAATCCCGCAAAAATTAGTTTGGGGGATTCGAGTCGCACCCTGCTACAAGTCAATTCATCACGGATTAATTATTAGTGCAATAGGTAAAATTCTATAACGACGCGGTAGCAAGTAAACATCATGGCGACCAAAGATCCGCTCATAATAGAGCGCGGTCACGTGACGGCAAAAAATAGCCCAATATTTTCGCGGCCTACGGTGATGCATACGCCAATGTTTTCGCGAAAGTAAGTAAGTAAAAATACCATGAAAAGGTTATTTTCATAAATATTAATACGCTTAAATCAGCTAAAGAAGACAACGAAATCGATGGACCTTAACACATTGGCCGCCATCTACGAGATATGTCGCGGTTTATTACAATATCGTTATCACTAATTATTTAGCGACGCAAGGTATCGGTTAGGGCATCCAGCTTCCATTTCAGGTGTAAAAATATCTCCATCCAGCTTCCATTTCAGGTGTAAAAATATCTCCATCCAGCTTCCATTTCAGGTTTAAAAATACACGCATCCAGCTTCCATTGCAAGACTATAAATACACGCATCCAGCTTCCATGTAAGGACTATAAATACACGCATAATTATCATATATAGCTAGTGGCCTCTAGCGAATACTTATATCATATCATCACCGTAGGCCGCGATAATATTGGGCTATTTTTTGCCGTCACGTGACCGCGCTCTATTATGAGCGGATCTTTGGTCGCCATGATGTTTACTTGCTACCGCGCCGTTATAGAAATTAACCGTGCAATATATGCTTTTTAAAACAACCTTCATTCCTTGGAGTAACAGCATAGCTAACACAATTCGCCAATTATAATTTATCTTAGTCTCTTGTTAATCAATTACTTCCGAAGAGTATGTTTTACATTCAACTACCGATATCATCCTAAATAATACGTTTACTATCAGCTGCACTCTGCTTCAAACACTAAAGTTATAGCAAGGAGACACCCGTACTGCTAATACGTCGATGTGCCAACTGATGATTCATCGGTCTCCCAGTAAGTCAAAACTCGCACAAAGAAGTTTTCCGATTTACAGAACGTCGTTGAAGACAACCGCTATTTGGGATCTGCGGACGAAAAATCGTCATTCACTCATCGACTTGTGTATAAACAGAAATTCATTTCCACCCGACGCCATTTTACAGTGCTATGCTTTATTTGTATAATTTAGTTTCGTATTATTATTACATATAGTTATCTGGAAGATAATTATAAAATTATTTGTTGTAAACAATATGCTTTGCGTTTCGCAAAATTTTGTCTTAAACTTTTATAAAAATGGCTTTCTTTGCTCTAAATAATTGTATAATATTTATACTTGACTAAATATAAATTAATTTTTATCATGTTGCGCATTCACATTAAGTTTAAGATTCGCAACCGCTGTAAACGCTCTACGAGGCAAAAAATCATCAGAAAATCGTCTAAAATGACTAAAAAGTCAATTTTTCGACCGTAGCGTGTACTCACGTCAAATTTTGCCAGTGCAGCTCTGATATAGGCTATGGCTCTAGTGAGTGTTTGGAACTCTTGCATTTATAATGATTAGGCCTAATAATAATCCAGTTGACAGACCGCAACCGGTTTTATTGTTACGTTGGACTATAATAATACAGTATACAAATATACAAGGCTGTTTTAAAGGAATTTTTAGAACTGCACAGCCCCTTCTATCCTTTCCCAGTCTCCATGGTAAATTACTTCCAATCGAAGGACAATGGTCATTTTTGCTAGTTTTGACTGTTGTAGGCTAGGCTACAGAAACACTGCTTCGATCTACAACCAAAGATATTAGAGTCTTGAGATTGAGAGGGAGCACTTAAATATTTTGTTGCGTCTGATAATTGAATTAAAGGATGATCAATTATTGATCGTCTCTTCGTGAATATTTGCAACAGGTGACCCTAGCTGTCGGTTCTTTTGGGTTTATCCATTGTCAGTAACAGTGCTTATAAAGAGTAGAAAAGTAAGCGCCTGATGGACGCCTTTTCCTTTTCTATGCTGTACAGTGCTGGCCTAATAAGTGGCAGGACGGTGTAGCCTACACTTGAAAATAAGTGCAATTGACGCCTTCCATGACCGTCCAGCCACACAGCCCACACTTTAAGCCCTGGTCAGTAGCTGATTTTGCCTTTCTGTTATGACTGAACCTGGCCTTTTGATGAACAATAGGCCTAGGCCTATACAGAATTTGGATTTCAATGTAGGAGTCTAATAAGCACGGGCTTGTGGAAATAGACAGATAAATACCAAATTGCAAATTGCTCAAATGACGTCGAGGCGAAATTTCAGGGTTAGTCCGGTCGAAAGCCAAAAATCGAGTCCCAGAAAACACGACAGCTTAAAGAGGAAAGGAATTTATGAAAGGTGCGTTTTTCGTCAGTGTAGACTTGCCTTCAGATGATAAACTTCTTTTTGCCATATACATAGTAGATGAAATGCGCTTGCGCACGCGCATGCGCAACCCGAAAGGGTTGTTATAGTCGCACGCCCTGCAGTGGATAATGCGTTTTTGTAGGACTAATTCAACGAATTTTAGGACATTTTCCAATGTAAAAACTTGTCCTGATATTTAAGGCAAAACTGGTCCTAAGGACGCGTGCCACTCTTAACTTTGCGTCTGTTCTGACAGGCATTTAATTTTGACTGCGAAGGAAGAAGCTGCATTGAATTCATATCGAAACCGGATTACGCTAGTGCACGATCGGCTTATTAACGAATTGTGATGCGACGAGGTAGAGTAGTTGATCATTGATAAATATAATCGTAGTTTTAATACTTTTTTTACTCACATGAAATACATATCTGAATTTAACTCAATTACTTTCCAGATTCGCACAATTTCGTGCACACATGAGGTAGTTGAGAGCGATCAGATGAAATCGAAGGTGATCGAGGTTAAGGACGAATGCGTTGATCAGACGAGAATTATAGGCCTTCAGCGGTTTCTCGAAATCTCAATAAATGTATGGAATGGTGTGATGTGGTTCTGGTGCTAGCAAAAAGTTATGACGAGTACACCGGGTAGGCTTTCGGTAACCACTTCAATTTATTTCGTTCATACGATATACTTTCTTCTTAGGCAGAAAGCGTTCTGTGTATTTCGTAGACTGACTTCATAATTATAATTGTTTATGGCAGTTGTTTTTATACGAATCAATGCTGATCAATGCCTTTCATTGGATTTCTGTAGTTTTGACATGATTGATTTATTGGCGTTGCTATAGGGACAACAGGAAATTTTGTTTGGTTCTGCTATTTACAGAAGTAAGATTGAAGATGGTTGTGATTTAGTTTCTGAATGAGAGATTCATATGGCTCATGTTTTTTGAGCATAGATGTACATATGTATAATTTGGCAATTTATATAGAGCCTTTTAAGCGATGGCAAGGGAGAGGACTGGCCATCCAGCCTCATAAGCTGAGGCTAAGTAAACGACATTGCAAAGCATTTAATTCCTATGAGGGGTTGATCAATGTAGAATTGTATTCGTCTCTCATAGCAGTTGATAGGACGGACGGTTGTTTTATATATATATATATATATATATATATATATATATATATATATATATATATATATATATGTAGTATATGGACATTTATATAGCGCCTTTCAATAATCTTAAGTACTGTCTTTTGACCCTCTGTCCTGTCTACCATTGACGTTGAGGGACTTCTTGACGCATTTGATAGATATCTGCTTTTGCAACCATCATAGTGAATACCAGTAGTCTGCACTTTGACATCCAAATGAGAAGGAGAAATTCTTACAATTTTTTTTCTGCAGATTGCTTGATTCTTTCTAACAATTGACTAGCTACTCATCTGCATATGTTCCTGAGAAACCTTTTTCCACCTCTAGCAAAAACCACCTGTAACTTACGCCCAAGACCACATCCTTTTGTTCTACCATTTAAAGATGTTAGAAACTTTATTCCGAGGGTTCTCTTTGTCGCCCATTAATGACATTGTTATCTTCAAATTACATTATTTTGTTGTTATTTTTAAAGTGCATTGACATGTAACTGGGTGCGGTGTGTCAGTGTCACCCTGATTTGTCCAATTAAACGAAGATTATTAACATTGCTTTTGTTTTTCGGATCCCTTGTTCTGTAGAATTTCTCATGCAATAAGATAGATGTTAAAAACTGGAGATTAAGCAGTTGTTGGAAATTCTCATGTCGAAAAATCTCTTAAGATGAGTTAGATGTTAAAAATTCTTACTCATGTGAGATTTATGTGCAAATATCTCCTCAGCTGGGATGGATGTATATTGTATAAATCTCTTCAGCTGCTGTCATTTACTAATTCTCTCAAATCGTCTCATTGTCTAAAATTTTGTCTATCTTTATGACATTCTTGACGTTGGTTGGTGGGTGTGCAGTGAGCTGGTCGGACTGTGGCCTCCTTTATGTAAGTAAGTAAGTGAAGGACCGTGCTTTGACTGTCAGTTGATGACCCTATATTTATAGTAACAATGGGTGTGGTTGATAGGCATATCATCCATACGCGATAACTGTGATGATGATCTGCTGGCTGCTGCTGTTGCTGCTGTCGATGGGGTAGGGGTGGGCAGGGCAAATCTCTTTCTCAATTCCATTTCCTGGTTCACATTGACAACTGTGAGTCTTCATTGGCTATCTACTTGCCTTTCATTCTCATTGTCTGTGACTTAAATCTGGGCAGCAGTGCAGTAGTGAGGGTGAAATGGGGGTGGGTGGGTGAGGGTGAGTACCGTGAGTGGTGGTGAGAAGAGGTGGAAGGGCTTTTTAATTAATTCTGACCCTAATCTGAGGTTCCTGTTTTGTGGCAGAAAAATTTGAATGCATGATCGCCATGTTTAAAATAAAATTGAAATATATGTGGTTTATATTGCGAAAGAAGGTGAGAAATTTGTTCTTTATATTTTTTTAAAATATTTCAGTAGCATAGGGGATTGAATATTGATGCAGTGGTGATCAATATGTTTAAAGTCTATTCAAATGATGGAATTGCATTTATCGTCTACACAAGGAAGGTGATGCTAGTTCTATAATTTTACTCTCTCACTGGTCTTTCAGAGAAATGACAGAGTTATCTATAGATAACAGAGACCATTCTGGCATACAGATACAGAGAGATTATAGAATATAGATAATTACGGATGATACTTTAGTAGAGGGCTAGAGACGTTGAACATTTGATCTTTGAGTCGTCGATCTCAGCTCTGATAATTAATTGTAGGTCACAATTGACGACTGAAGAGTAGTTTCGACCATGTTGCCTGAGCAGTAAGTTAAGTTGACGCGTCTTATTAGCAATCGAATATAGATCTTGTTACCGTCGAAGGTGGGTGGGGTGGTTGATGGGGTGGGTGGTGGGTGGGGTGGTTGATGGGGTGGGTGGTGGGTGGGGTGGTGGTCGGGTGCGTGGGGGCGGTTAGAGCATTTCAAGTGTGAGCAGAGGTTGGTTTTCTAGGCATAGGACGACGTCGGTGATTGGCATGTGTGGTATGTCGAGTCTTCAGACCACTTCTCAAGATTCTTCTTCTTCTGCTTTTCTTGATAGGCTGATCGTGTAATGGTTGGCTACAACTGACTGCAGGAGAGATCTCTTCAACATTCAGAGCCTCTCTCTTTCTTTTGTTTATTAACAGGACTCACAATGGCTGACAACAACAGCACGACGACGACAACGACGACAACAACTGCGGCTTAGCAGACAACAAAGGTCACCTGCACTTTGACAGAGACAGAGAGACAGAGACAGACAGAGTGAGGGAGAGGGAGTGGAAGAGGGAGAAGAGGAAGATGTGGAAGCGGACGCTGGAAGACCCAGAGGTTGCTGCGCTCTTCATTCTCGACAATCCAGAAACGATCTTCACTGATCTGCAGGAAATCGGTCATGGCAGTTTCGGTGCCGTCTATTACGTGAGTTACAATACATTACAGCATCTGAACTGTATTACGTGAGTTACAATACATTACAGCATCTGAACTGTATTACGTGAGGTACAATACATTACAGAATCTGAACTCTATCACGTGATTTACAATGCATTACAGAATCTGAACTGTATTACGTGAGGTACAATACATTACAGAATCTGAACTCTATCATGTGATTTACAATGCATTACAGAATCTGAACTGTATTACGTGAGTTACAATACATTACAGCATCTGAACTGTATTACGTGAGTTACAAAGCATTACAGCATCTGAACTGTATTACATGAGTTACAATGCATTACAGCATCTGAACTGTATTACGTGAGTTACAATGCATTACAGTGCTCATCTGAACTCTATTACGTGAGTTACATTACATTACAGCATCTGAACTCTTCTGCAACGTTTCTTTACATGAGTTAAGAGATCTACTTCAACAAGAAATGCTGGGTGTTACAGTTGGTGAATGTCTTACTGTCTCAAAGCATGTCAATATTTAGAACTCTACACTCACATTGTCTTCTGAATCTATGCTATGCATTTGCTACATGCTCAATTGCTTAATTGCTCATCGCATGCTTAGATCGGCATTTTGTTGAAACGTTCCTCGGACGCGCGTCAGACAAACTGCACTCCTCCCTTTTGATTCGATTCCCAAAATCATCGAACAGCTTACTACCTCGAAATAATATATGCCTGCTTTCTACACCAGTTGTCACTGACCTGAACTCTGTGAGTGAAGTACTTGCTCAAGGTCAAGGGCCTTAGTCAGTCAGTGACCTTTGGAGGACAGGAGGAGGAGAAAGAGGACAGGAGGAGGAGGAAAGGAGGAGTAGGAAAGAAGGAGGAAGAGTAGGAGGACGAGGAGCATTCTTGAAAATTGAAACTCTGTGATTTACATTGAAGCAACTTCTCAGATTGTCAAAATGTTGTCTGTATGAAACGTTCTTTCACTTAAGCTGATGTTGTCAGATGATGATTGACTGACTTTCAACGACTCTTGAATTGTTTTTTAGGCGAAGAATGTTCAGACGAAGGAAGTCGTCGCTATCAAAAAGATGTCTTACCAAGGCAAACAAACAAAAGAGGTCAGGTCATTTGAGGTTAAACGCAGCAAGACATCACATGTTCAGGGACCCACAAAGATCCTTATTACCTAATGTATTCTATGGCAGATTGACTAATTGCTTTTGTTATGCATGGTTAGGCAGGTGGCCTAATTTACACGTCTGACCAGATGACCTAGTTTACACTGTTGACCTAGTTCCATGTTTAGTTGATGACCTAATTCCATGTTTGACTGATTGACCTAATTCCATGTTTGACTGATGATCTTATTCCATGTTAGGTTGGTTATGACCTTCCATATGCTTGTCACAGATGACGTAATTCCTTGTTAACTTAATTATTTGTTTTTTCACTTTTGACTTAAATGTTACAACTTTTTTTTCTCGAGCAGACAACCTGAATATATACGGGGAACCCTAAAGAGACTTATTTCATTCCAGTATAAAGTTATAGATGATAATAAACTCAACTCATTTCATTTCAATTAAATGTTTAGACTGCTATTGGACTGCAGCAGGCTAAGAGCATGACATAACTTTGACCCTTTGATGGTTGTTGTTGATGGCCGAAGAACTATTAGAAAAGAAAAGTTCGCTTTAGTTTTTCTTAAACTGAAAGTTTTTTACGGACTCATTATATGAAAGTAATTCCTGTGACTGGAAATATCTGCTGAGAAACTAACTAATCGTAATATTACAGATAATATGACTAATGATGTCAATGATTATGATGATGTTAATGATGCCAATGATGATGATGATGTCAATAATGATGTCAATGTTGTCATTGATATCAATGATGATGGTGAGCGTGTTGTGTCTGTTGTTCGTTTAGAAATGGCAAGACATTGTGAAGGAAGTGAAGTTTCTAAGGCTCGTTAAGAATCCTCATTGCATTGAATACAGAGGATGTTATCTGAAAGACTACACGGCCTGGGTACGTCTCAACGTCAGACTATAAATCTCATCCTCTTCCACTTCCTCATTGTCATCATCATCATCACCACCACCACTATCATCATCATTCATTCATTCATTCAGAGCATTTATCATCATCATTATCATCATGATTTACACATAATTTATGATTATACGCTCTTAGATTTACTGTGATTGAGTGTCTATATATAAAAGCGAATGAATTGAATGATTGAGTTGAGAATGAGAAGGATGTTGTTGGCTGGCATTGATGATGTCTTCCTTCTCATGTTTGATGTTTGTTGTTGTTGTTGCAGCTCGTCATGGACTACTGTCTGGGTTCGGCCTCTGACATAGTCGAAGGTAAGACATGACTTCTTCTGACATATTTATAAATAAATAAAATAAATAAATAAATTAGTTGAAGGTAAGACATGACACACGCACGCATTACCTTCAACTATGTCAAACGTCTTCTGACATAGTTGAAGCTGAAGAAATGAAACCGTTGCAATGCGCATGCAACCATCTACATCTATGTCCTATGACAAGCACTGCACTGGTGGACTTGCGTGAACAACGAGAGGAAAATGAAAGCAAAGCTTGAACCATAGAAGCTAAGGCCATCAAAGCTAAGGCCACCAATTCTAAGGCCACCAATTCTAAGGCCACCAATTCTTAAGCTACCAAAGCTAAGGCCACCAAAGCTAAGTTCATAAGGCAGGGACTGTTAGGTAAGGTTGAGACATGCTGTAGGTTGCATTAGTTAAGAGTTAAACGATGGCAGTGGTGATGATGATGATGATGATCGATGATGATGATCGATGATGATGATGAGGATCATGATTAATGATGACGATGTTGTTTTTGTTTAGTGCATAAGAAACCTCTGCATGAAGATGAGATTGGAGCGATTTGTTCGCAAGCGTTGCTCGGTCTTGAGTTTCTTCACGGTCGCGGTCATATTCATCGCGACATCAAAGCTGGAAACATCCTTCTCACAGACAATGGATGCGTCAAATTAGGTCATCATCATCATCATCATCATCTTCATCATCATCAGTCTAACTGTCTGTCTGTCTGTCTGTCTGTCTGTCTGTCTTGCTGTGCTTCACGGTTGCTGTCGTTCTGTCTCTGTAGATCTGTATTTCTGTGTGTCTTGTGAGAAGTTTGAGCTGCTAGTTGGATTCCACTCAATCAGCGTCATACAGGTGTCTCTCTTTACATGGACTTGACACAACTTGACAAGACATGACGACGGTATAAGACAACAGCAGCTGAAGCAGACAATTTACGACATGACATGATAAGGTATGACATGACATGACAAGACATGATATATGGCATGACATTATAAGACATGACGTGACAAGACATGATATATGACATGACAGGACATGATATATGGCATGGCATGACATGATAAGGTATGACATGACATGACAAGACATGATATATGGCATGACATTATAAGACATGACGTGACATGACATGATAAGACATGACAAGACATGATATATGGCATGACATGACAAGACATGATATATGGCATGACATGATAAGGTATGACATGATGTGACAAGTCATGATATATGGCATGACATGATAAGACATGACAAGACATGATATATGGCATGACATTATAAGACATGATATATGGCATGACATGATAAGGTATGACATGACGTGACAAGGCATGATATATGGCATGACAAGACATGATATATGACAAGACATGATATATGGCATGACATGATATATGACATGACAAGACATGATACATGACATGATAAGGTATGACATGACATGACAAGACATGATATATGGCATGACAAGACATGACATGACATGATAAGGTATGACATGACATGACAAGACATGATATATGGCATGACATGACAAGGCGTGATATATGGTATGACATGATAAGACATGACAAGACATGATATATGACATGATAAGACATGATATATGGCAAGACATGATAAGTCGGATGTTGCTTTTCATCTTCTTTGCTCTCTGTGTGGAAAACAAGGAACGCCGATCAATTATAGAATCGTTGAAAAGCAGCTGACGAAGAAGCAGAAGAACGTGAAAAACTTGTTTATATGATTATCGTGTGTGTGTGCGTGCGTGTGCATGTGTGTGTTGTTGTTGTTGATTGCTGAGGATTGAATTTGATTGAAACGGTTTTGTTGATGTCATGATGAGAGAGGGAAACATTTTATTGTTTCCTGTCAATCATTGATTCTTACTTAATATAATCACCATTGTTGTTTCTCTAATTGTCTTTTTTCCTTTGTCTCTCTGTCTCTGTCTCCAGCGGACTTTGGATCGGCGTCGATCGCTTGTCCTGCGAATTCGTTTGTCGGCACTCCATACTGGATGGCGCCAGAGGTCATTTCTGCGATGGACGATGGTCAATACGACGGAAAGGCCGACATCTGGTCACTCGGAATCACCTGCATAGAACTCGGTGAGTCATCGAACTTAGATGGACAGAAGGAGAGAGCGGAGGAAGAGGAGGAGGGGAGGAAGAGGAGGAAGTAGCTCACCTGAACAATTTGCTTTCTGTAGCCCTGTTTTATTGATTGACCTTAGAACATTGATTGATTGATTGGTTGGTTGGTTGGGTGTTGTCTCTGGCTGTTCTGCAGTATTTGTTGGTCTGTTTATTGTTGTTGATGGATTGGCTTCTTTTGATTTAAATAAAACAATTGTTGTCTTGCTTCAACGACTCTTGTCTTCTTCTTATGTTGTCAGCTGAGAGATGCAACGATGATTGTTGTATGTGTTGTGCGTTGTTGTTTCAGCCGAACGTAAGCCTCCGTTGTTCAACATGAATGCAATGAGTGCCTTATATCATATCGTACAAAACGACTCGCCAACGCTGTCCGCCGTTGACACGTGGTCAACGCACTTTGCCGAATTCGTCAACGCTTGTCTGAAGAAAGAAACGGCCGAACGACTGTCTGTCAGTGGATGTCTACAGGTCAGAGGTCGACATTGCTTACTCATCATCATCATCTTCATCATCATCATCATCATTGTCATCATCATCATTGTTATAATGATTGCCATCATCAGTGAAAGAGTCGTCTGAGATTTTCGACCATCTTATTGGAAGTATAATCGTATATTGCATAATGTATTGCATGTGTTAAATGGCGAGCAGGTTCTTCAAACGCCTACAACTCATTTCTCTCCCTCTCTCTCTGTCTCTTTCCCTCTCTCTGTCTCTTTCCCTCTCTCCCTCCCTCTGTCTCTCTGTTTGTCTCTTTCTCTCTGTTTGTCTCTGTCTCTGTCTGTTGTCATCATATATTGCTTGCTTGCCTGTCTGTCTCTCACAGTCTTCGTTCTTTAGCGCTGATTGTGTTGTCTCGTTCTCAGCATACGTTTGTCGTTAAGAACCGTTCTCCGACAGTTCTTCCCGACCTCATCCAGAGAACGAGGGAGGCTGTGCGTGAGTTGGAGCATCTCGCGAAGTCGCGCTTCATGAAGTTGATCGCTGACTTTGATCACACGGACAACAACGAAGCAAGCGAAGCGAATGCAACGACCAACGAAGATATGATGATGATGGTCTGTATCACACACGCATGCATGCACACGCACGCAGACGCATGCACACACGCTTGCACGCTCACACATGCACACACATGAAGGAGGAGGAGGACAAGGAGGATGACGACCAATTGGTTGCAGCAAGGTGTGACCTATAAGTGTGGAGACTGTGAGTTCAATCCTCATCGTCCTCCTCTCAAGAATTGAATGTGTACGGTCGTTTGACACAAGTTGTCGTTCGCTCATCAATCACAATTGATGCGTTCTGTCTTTTGGAGCGTTGGCATTGGATGTCAAATACAGCGGAACATTTGTATTGTAATATTGTATTGTATTGTAATAAAGGAAAATGAAAACATGAAGCCTATTAGATCAGTTTTTAAAGCATCATTGTCTGAGTTTGGAAGTTACATCTAACAATGGCTTTGGTCAAATGACTAAGTTATTTCATGTTCCACTTGTGACATTGTCAGAACTGGCATCCATTGACTGTTGTAATACTGACATTGTCAGCATGAAATGTCATCCGTTGTAATGCTGACATTGTCAGGAGGGAGTGTCATCCATTGTAATACTGACACTGTCAGAATGAAGCGTCATCCATTGTAATGCTGACATTGTCAAGAGGGAGTGTCATCCATTGTAATACTGACACTGTCAGAATGAAGCGTCATCCATTGTAATACTGACACTGTCAGAATGAAGCGTCATCCATTGTAATACTGACACTGTCAGAATGAAGCATCATCCATTGTAATACTGACACTGTCAGAATGAAGCGTCATCCATTGTAATGCTGACATTGTCAGGAGGGAGTGTCATCCATTGTAATACTGACACTGTCAGAATGAAGCGTCATCCATTGTAATACTGACACTGTCAGAATGAAGCGTCATCCATTGTAATACTGACACTGTCAGAATGAAGCGTCATCCATTGTAATACTGACATTGTCAGAATGAAGCGTCATCCATTGTAATACTGACATTGTCAGAATGAAGCGTCATCCATTGTAATACTGACATTGTCAGAATGAAGCGTCATCCATTGTAATACTGACACTGTCAGAATGAAGCGTCATCCATTGTAATACTGACACTGTCAGAATGAAGCGTCATCCATTGTAATACTGACACTGTCAGAATGAAGCGTCATCCATTGTAATACTGACACTGTCAGAATGAAGCGTCATCCATTGTAATACTGACACTGTCAGAATGAAGCGTCATCCATTGTAATACTGACACTGTCAGAATGAAGCGTCATCCATTGTAATGCTGACATTGTGAACCTGTGATGTGTGATTGGATGACGACATTATGTTTTGTCATATGAACAGGGCGATGGAAATGACGATGTAGGCAATAAGTCGAACAGTGTTGGCAGTCGTGCGAGTCTGCAGAGCGCAGGTGATGCCGGTGCGAACAACGTCAACAGTGCAACGAGCGCTGGCAGCTACCAGGGAGCCAGTACAGCATCGTCCTATCCAGGATCAAGAGATCAAGAACCAGTGTCATCGATTGGGTCTGCTGCACTGGCTTCCGCATCCTCATCCACTTCCGGACCAGGTCGACATCAACCGGTATGATTGCGAGCACTTGTCGTTAGATTTCGCATCCCACGAAGGAGGAGGATTCTCAGATTGCGAGCAGATGGCTGTGTTTTTACGCTCTTTGTTGACGCGATTTTTAAGAGATTTGTGGCTTTAGATAAAATCTCAAAGTTATTACGTTTGTAGAGTAATTGTGAATTTATGAACATAAAATGTATGTTAAATGTTAAAGAAGGATTTGCTGTAGATATGTACAGAAAAGACCCCCTGCATCTGATATGTGGTGGTTGGGGGTTTAGAGGTCATTTGTTTGCGGGCAAAGGCAGAACTTTGTTATTCTCATGGATTGCTGTGAGCACGGCCACGAAGAGGAAGTGGTTTGGGGCAAAGGCCAGGGGTCCGACAGCGAGGTAGTTATGCAAAGTTTATGATTTATTCTTTTCTAAATATGCTATAAATCACAGTTGTTTATATATGAATATAATGTTGTAAAGTTGTGTCACTCAATGTGCACTTTTATGATTTCTATTTTTATTTTATTTTATCATGTGACCTTGAGATAGTTTAGAGGTTGTGACTGCTCTGTCTAGAGGTCTAGAATGTCTGCCACTGATACTCTCTCTGCCTAAGGCAATTGTCTTTGTTGTTTTGTTGCCTGTTACCACAGCTGCCTGAGCCTGGTGGTGGTGGTGGTGTAGTCGGTGGCCATAGATATGGCAAAGCGAATAACTTTGCGACACTTCGTACGACTTCTATGGTGACAAAGGAACAACGAGATCTCGATCAAGAGAATATGATGAAACAACAGATGTCTGGATTTAAACAGATGAGGAAAGCTCACCTCAAACAACTGCGACAGGTCTCCAGCTATATCTCTCTCTGTGTGTGTGTGTGTGTGTGTGTGTGTGTGTGTGTGTGTGTGTGTGTGTGTGTGTGTGTGTGTGTGTGTGTGTGTGTGTGTGTGTGTGTGTATCTGTTTGTCTGTCAGTCTTTGTCCTAGTCAACAAACCAAGTGATTGAATGTTTCTAAGTCTTTGACTCTGTATGTATTGTATGTTGTACAATGTACATGCAATGTGGCATCGTTAAGGAGTAATCTTAGGTTGTTTTATGACGCAGTTGAGGCATCTAACGAAAGTATATTAAATGATTTGCACGTTGTTCAGGTAACGATTTGCAAAACTTTGCATTTCTCTTTAATTTAGCATTTCTTATCTCTTTCTTTTACGACTGACTATTGCTGTGTGTATCTCAGTGTATCTCATACCGCATTGCTGCTGTGGTCTCTCGCTGTGTCCTTGGCTGTGCTCCGTCATAATTGCGTGATCTGTGCTCTCCAGTCTCTGACGTTGCAGCGCGTCGTGTACTTCGCTCTTCGTCTACAGGTGAGCTTCTGTTCCCGCGGGCTCACTTGGCTATTAAGCAGCGCCGTGCTTTCTCGGTCGTGGGGCTTATTGTCTGGAACGACCTTCCGGTTGCACTTCGCTCTCTACTTGTGGTCAATCCGGCTGGGTTCTACA